>AVPN01001445.1:5336-16635 GCA_000695325.1 Pleurobrachia bachei | reverse complement strand
GGGTGTGTAAGTGCACTGTGTTTGACAAACGTACAACCACTTATACCTTCTACCCATTATTTCCTGAATAGAAAACCCGCGAGAGTGCAATTATCCGATGTGACCTTGATTTTTAGGGAAAATGGGTCATTCTCTCTCTCCATCGCTCTATCGTTCTCTCTCAATATCGCCATCAGCCTCCCATACGTCTCTCATTACTCCTTCACTCCCTTTCATTCTCTTGCTCCCTCTTTTTCATTCATGCAATGTTCTCTCCCCTCCCTCTTTTCTCTTCTCTCCAGGCACTCGCGCTCACTATAATCGGATTTCCTGCACTTGGGCCTCTCTTTCTCTCTCGGTTCGCTCTCCTTCTTTCATAGAGTGGACGAAGAGAGATGCCTACTCATACTCTCTCTATCTCCCTCTCCTTCCCTCTCTCTTTCTCCTCTCTCTTCCACTCTCTATATCTCTCTCCCTCTCTTTCTCACATGGGATTGACCAATAGCGTGAGAGGGTGTTGTGGTAATGGGCCAATCAGCTTGGCAGCCGAGTGGCACTTGACGAGCCAATAATTACAATGATTAGAGGTTTGATTTGTTGGGCTTTATGAGCACATGACCGCGCTCTCAGCCCACCACATGCCGTGCTCGAGCACTGCTACATCTCACGTGAGGTGCCCGCTAAAATCACGTGACCGCACCACGTGTTACGAGAAAGAGGGAAATAGTCAGGGCGACCGGATCCATTTACCGCTAGGATTGTGTTAATGGTTTTACTGAGAGTACTAATTGGAACCCCACGTGACCGAGGGGTGTAATATTTAGTCAGAAATAAATCTGACAAGAGATTGGACCACTTACAACCTCTAAATGACCATCTTTCGGCACTAATTGTTTTTAGTGGTGTTCACGCTCCTGTACTACAAGCACAGACAGACGTTGTCAGTTCTCTCTCTCCCCAATTCTCAAATGTTAATCTCTCTTTCCATCTCTCTCTCCCTTCCTCTTCCTTTCCGTCTCACGCAATCAAGGTTCGTTAAAGCCGATATACCACACCCTGATATACAACAGAGAGAAGGAGAGATGTTGGTACTTGTATCTACTCTTTGCCAAAAAGGCATGCTGACACATTTTGTTTACTCACCCTAAACTTATGATGCAAGCGCTTGGAAAGAACTCATATTTCGCATTCAACAACCGCATTCCTAACATTCTCCCCGCCCTGGTCAGACCAGAAAATTAAAATACTCAAAAGTGAACCACAAATGTGAATTCTTTTTCTCATAATCTCAGAGATTTATTTCCCGGTAATTATGGAATGAATAGAGTCTTGGATTATTCATTATACTCACTCCAGCGCATGTATGTCTTGGATTATTGATTCAGATATACACTTACACCCGAGTACCCTATAGTGCATTCTCTGGTGACCGTTCATTGTCAGGATTCCCTTGTTCTCGGTGGACTATCAGTCATATTTGTAGTACTACTCACGACTGCCTCTTATGTGTCCAATTCTTGTTACAAATGTGCGAAGTACGTTTATGTAAGGCGCGACGACATGGGAACGCCAGAGATGCGCTCTGAGCCAAATTAACCCAGCGCGCGCGGCTCTAACGTGGTTCAAAGAAAGTTTTACGAAGGAGCACAGAGGAGTGTCTGTGTGTGTGCGCACTTTTTTAAATTGGCGTCCATCTTTGTTTGTTATCACGCGTGTTCATTATTGAACCCTTTTAACCTTTTTAAAGTTGATTGCGATGGACAACGACGTGTCCTCGACGGTTGATTACTCACACTATATTGAAAATGAGAATGAAAACCTCCCTGCAGTTTCCATTCACAGGCATGCTCAAGCTGGATATCACACGACCAGTGTGGGCGAAAAAGTAAGTCTGCCAAGCTCATATCGTTTTGACAACTTCGACCATTGAATCATGCCAATATAGTCGAGATGCTAACTTTTTTATACCTCAGCTTGTCCCTGGAATCACCATGGATTTTGATCTTGCTGATCCATACTTCAATGAATTTAAACCCGGTGAATACAGCAGCTTACATGACCCTCACTTGAAGAACTTTCTGAACAAAAAGTCCGTTCGGATTTGTCTGATGAAAAACAAACTGCTCACCAAAAACGGGGAAGTCCGATGTACTCTTCACGAATTCAACCGATTCCAGGTTGGCAGTGAATTCAAATTATACCGTTTCCTGTTTCAATGTTTCATAAGGTCTCTTCTTCTTCTTCTTCTTAAACTCACCGTTTTCCACACTTCCCAGAGAAACCTGAAACACTACTTCAAGACACAGAAACGAATCGCTGCAAACTTGGAGAAAAAGTTCTATGTTGACCCCCGAAAAACTATTCGGAATAAACTGAAACAGGAACGACTGTCCAACAGAATTCAGGTAAAATTAACTCTCAGCCAGCATAAAATAAATATACTTTGACTGTCGTCCACCTTGCTTGTAAATCTTACACCTGTTCCCACCTCTCAGCACAACTTGAAAATAGCAGAGGCAAGAGCTCGACACACCGAATTCAACATGAGGCGACGGAGGCAAATCCTAAACGGGATCATTCAAAAGGATAAACAGGCCGCCGAGGTGCGTCTATAATAGTTGGTTTATGTTTTAGCAGTATACTGATATTTTCTAGGGGTTTGGGAAATGCTAACCCAACCTCTCCGTCTCAGTTGATTCGTCGTGTGCGTCTGGAGAGAGACGAAATGGAGAGTCAGGCCCAGATGGAAACTAAACGAAGGGAGTTAATTAAGATTCGACTAGACAGTACTGATATTATCCGGCGATGCTCCATCATAAAGCGGATCAAGCAGAAAGAGAGGATTGTTTCACAGAAGATGCTGATAGAGAAACAACGCCGTATCAAGCAGATCTCCGCTCAAGTACGTTTCAATTATTTGCTTGCCAGCAAGTTGGAAATATTTAATGTTTTGACGCCCCTCCCGGCTCCCCCCCCCCATTTTAACACATGTCCTTTTTTTAGAGGTGGCAGTGGCATCAAGAGAGAATGAATGTGAAGGATAAAGAGCTGATTAAGTTCCTGAACGAGGAAACAGATAAGAAGAAGACCCGCATGGAGTCAATCTACAGTCGAGCACAACATTCCGAAGAGAACAAAAACGTTTGCAATGGTAAGGTTTTCTTGCTCAACGTAACCACTAACCCCGTACCTCTGTCCTCTAACCCCGTACCTCTGAGTCTGTCCTTTAACCCCGTAGCTCGCTCTAACACGTACCTCTATCTAACCCGTAGCTTTCTTTTATAACCCCGTACCTCTCTCTAACCCCGCACCTATTTCTAACCCCTACATTTTCCCAGAGCGGCAGAAGTGTGTGTTTGAGGAACACCAGAGGATTGAAGACACCCACTTGGTGGAGGCGAGACAATGGGAAGGAAAGGTGTGTGATAAAAGGGCCAAAGCAGCAGCTGAATGGAGACATAAGATGAACATCAAACAGTCTGTTGCTGACAGTCGTATGGCTGACATTGAAAAAAGTAAATGTGAGAGGAAGAAGAATGCCCTAGAGAGAAAAAAGGACCAGGTTAGTCATCTAGTTTCTAGAATGTTAGTTTTCAATTGTTTAGATGACGATCACCTTCAGTTTTTACTCCGGCACTTTTATTTAGATTGCCGAGAGTTTGAAAGAATTGGAGAAGATGAATGTGACTGTGCTCGGTACCACTGGTTATGGATCTCACGAACTGGCTAATATTCATCGTGATGCCTCCAAAATAAGGTTCGTACAACATCCCCTCCTTGCTAATTTCCCTTTTCACTTACACGAGTCACACTAAAATTACGCTAGGTATTCACTCATTTGCCCACTCACACTTTTTATCGCTCACACTTTGAACCTGCAGATTTTCTGCCTACTACGATCCTGGCCGGGACACAATTGATCCATGCCGAACCACCCAGTTCCACTCCTACTTCAAGCCCCTCCACGTTATTCACGCCAAGTATCTACCTGGTTTGTCCCCTCCCCCAAGAAAGGTTGACACTCGGCCAGCCCGGAAAGTCCGAATAAAGAAGACTCCTGTAACGATTGTGGAGGAACCAGTTTCAGTGAAGAGCACTAGTACCGTGGATTCCTCGACTAGTAGTGTACCTGATAGTCTGCTGCCCCAATTCTCAAATGTTAATCTCTCTTTCCATCTCTCTCTCCCTTCCTCTTCCTTTCCGTCTCACGCAATCAAGGTTCGTTAAAGCCGATATACCACACCCTGATATACAACAGAGAGATGGAGAGATGTTGGTACTTGTATCTACTCTTTGCCAAAAAGGCATGCTGACACATTTTGTTTACTCACCCTAAACTTATGATGCAAGCGCTTGGAGAGAACTCATATTTCGCATTCAACAACCGCATTCCTAACATTCTCCCCGCCCTGGTCAGACCAGAAAAATTAAAATACTCAAAAGTGAACCACAAATGTGAATTCTTTTCCTTTTCTCAAAATCTCAAAGATTTATTTCCCGGTAATTATGGAATGAATAGAGTCTTGGATTATTCATTATACTCACTCCAGCGCATGTATGTCTTGGATTATTGATTCAGATATACACTTACACCCGAGTACCCTATAGTGCATTCTCTGGTGACCGTTCATTGTCAGGATTCCCTTGTTCTCGGTGGACTATCAGTCATATTTGTAGTACTACTCACGACTGCCTCTTATGTGTCCAATTCTTGTTACAAATGTGCGAAGTACGTTTACGTAGGGCGCGACGACATGGGAATGCTAGAGATGCGCTCTGAGGCAAATTAACCCAGCGCGCGCGGCTCTAACGTGGTTCAAAGAAAGTTTTACGAAGGAGCACAGAGGAGTGTCTGTGTGTGCGCACTTTTTTAAATTGGCGTCCATCTTTGTTTGTTATCACGCGTGTTCATTATTGAACCCTTTTAACCTTTTTAAAGTTGATTGCGATGGACAACGACGTGTCCTCGACGGTTGATTACTCACACTATATTGAAAATGAGAATGAAAACCTCCCCGCAGTTTCCATTCACAGGCATGCTCAAGCTGGATATCACACGACCAGCGTGGGCGAAAAAGTAAGTCTGTCAAGCTCATATCGTTTTGAAAACTTTGACCTTTGCATTATGCCATCATAGTCTAGATGCTAACGTGTTTTTACCTCAGCTTGTCCCTGGAATCACCATGGATTTTGATCTTGCTGATCCGTACTTCAATGAATTTAAACCCGGTGAATACAGCAGCTTACATGACCCTCACTTGAAAAACTTCCTGAACAAAAAGTCCGTTCGGATATGTCTTTCTGCTCACCAAAAACGGGGAAGTCCGATGTACTCTTCACGAATTCAACCGTTTTCAGGTTGGCAGTGAATTCAAATTATATCGTTTCCTGTTTCAATGTTTCATAAGGTCTCTTCTTCTTCTTCTTCTTCAGTCTTCTTCTTAAACTCACGGTCTTCTCTCACTCTCCAGAGAAACCTGAAACACTACTTCAAGACACAGAAACGAATCGCTGCAAACTTGGAGAAAAAGTTTTATGTTGACCCCCGAAAAACCATTCGGAATAAACTGAAACAGGAACGCCTCTCCAACAGAATTCAGGTAAAATTAACTCTCAGCCAGCATCAAATAAATACACTTTGACTGTCGTCCACCTTGCCTGTAAAATGTTACACCTGTTTTCCCCTCTCTCAGCACAACTTGAAAATAGCAGAGGCAAGAGCTCGACACACGGAATTCAACATGAGGCGTCGGAGGCAAATCCTAAATGGGATCATTCAAAAGGATAAACAGGCCGCCGAGGTGGGTGCATAGGGGGGAGGGGGGTTTTTATCCATGTTTTAGTAGTTACGATGTTTTTCTATTTAAATGTAAGTTGGGAAATGCTAATCCAACCTCTCCGTCTCAGTTGATCCGTCGTGTGCGTCTGGAGAGGGACGAAATGGAGAGTCAGGCCCAGATGGAAACTAAACGAAGGGAGTTGATTAAGATTCGACTAGACAGCACTGATATTATCCGGCGATGCTCCATCATAAAGCGGATCAAGCAGAAAGAGAGGATTGTTTCACAGAAGATGCTGATAGAGAAACAACGCCGTATCAAGCAGATCTCCGCTCAGGTACGTTTTGATTATCGGCTTGACAGCTAATTGGAAATTATGTTTTGACACATTTTCTCTTTTTAGAGGTGGCAGTGGCATCAGGAGAGAATGAATGTGAAGGATAAAGAGTTGATCAAGTTCCTGAACGAGGAAACAGATAAGAAGAAGACCCGCATGGAGTCAATCTACAGTCGAGCACAACATTCTGAAGAGAACAAAAATGTTTGCAATGGTAAGGTTCTTAGTATTCATCTTGCTCATCTGAGATCTTTCTTACCACGTACCTCAGTTCTTTCCTCTAACCCCATATCTCTTTCTAACCCCGTACCTCTTCCCAGAGCGGCAAAAGTGCGTCTTCGAGGAACACCAGAGGATTGAAGACACCCACTTGGTGGAGGCGAGACAATGGGAAGGAAAGGTGTGTGATAAAAGGGCCAAAGCAGCAGCTGAATGGAGACATAAGATGAACATCAAACAGTCTGTTGCTGACAGTCGTATGGCTGATATCGAAAAAAGTAAATGTGAGAGGAAGAAGAATGCCCTGGAGAGAAAAAAGGATCAGGTTAGTCATCTAGTTTTACAAAAAGTCATGATTGGAACAGCCAAAAGTTTCTGAGGCACATTAGTAGGTAGATCACCCATCTTTCCTAGATGATGATCACCTTCAGTTTTTTTCACCCCTGCACTTTTGTTTAGATTGCCGAGAGTTTGAAAGAATTGGAGAAGATGAATGTGACTGTGCTCGGTACCACTGGTTATGGATCTCACGAACTGGCGAATATTCACCGTGATGCCTCCAAAATCAGGTTCGTACAGCATCCTTTTCCCCATTCCTAGTCCCCCTTTGCATTTATACAAATCACACACAAAAGTACTCTAGGTATTCATTTATTACACCCACTCACTCATTAGCCCACTCACACTTTGAACCTGCAGATTTTCTGCCTACTACGATCCTGGCCGGGACACAATTGATCCATGCCGAACCACCCAGTTCCACTCCTACTTCAAGCCCCTCCACGTTATTCACGCCAAGTATCTGCCTGGTTTGTCACCTCCCCCAAGAAAGGTTGATACTCGGCCTGCCCGGAAAGTCCGAATAAAGAAGCAACCTGTAACGATTGTGGAGGAACCAGTTTCAGTGAAGAGCACTAGTACCGTGGATTCCTCGACAAGTAGTGTGCCAGATAGTCTACTAGAGGAACTGTTGTCAGACCTGCTGCAGGAGGAACTGGAGGACGTTGTTCAGGAGTGTCTTGCTGAGGAGGAGGAGGGAGGGGAGGAAGTGAGTGAGTACAGTTCCGTACAGAGAACTTATGTCCAGTCCAACTTCTCCCTCGCCTCGGACCAAGAGTCCAGTACTGCCTACGGAGAGAGTATGGATACATGTGGATCAGAGTTTGACATGGATGACCTTGTGATGGATGTGGTGGCTAAACTAATGGCCTGTCTGAAGGGACCTGTAGACGCTGACAGTGTATATAGTGGTCAAACTAGTACAACAGATTGCACAACTCGGGATGGAGAGTCAATCGTTACTGATATCGTTCTGAGACTTATCGCCACCATCCAGCACTTTACACGGGAATCAGAAATGACAGTTTCAGAATCTGTTCAAAGCATTCTGTCCTCCTCGGTCGATTCGTGTACTAGTCGTAGCACACTCAAAGATCTACACACGCGGGCCCAGTTTCTTCTAAACCACGCCCTTGACGCGGCTAAAATAAAGCTCCAGTTCAGAGGTTACAACTACATGACGTGGAATGTTCTGGAGGATTGTCTGAAGAAGGCCAGGAGTAAGATCCTGAGAGAGAATCCGTCTAGAGTGGAACAGTTTACTGACGTAGAGCTGGTTGAGTGGATAATGGAGGAGACAAAGGTGTTCCTTCAATCTGCTACTGCCCTCTTGTATGAAGCAATGCATGGACCTGGCCAGACCCCTGACAATAAGATTGTTGAGGATTGCTATTTGGACCAACTAAACAAGGCCCTGGGATCTCAGGCCTTCATGTTTGAACAGGAAGAAGCTCTGGACGATGCCCTAAAAACAGGCGATGTTGCAAAGTTTGCAGTGTTACTGGTGCAGAAAACACTGAACAATGCTATGATGGGGATCCCTCGTCGCAGCAGTGTCATGTTGGCCCAGGCTCTTAAGGAATCAAACTATGACCTGGCAGGATCCCTATTGTCGGCCAAGGCCATCACTGTGGCCCACAGAAAAGTCCAATTAGAACCGGCCAAAACGAGTGATGGGGCTGGGTTCCGGGATGCTTATCACAAGGGTGATTTAGAAACCGCAGGGACTATCTTAGCCACCCGTGCTATGCAACATGCAATGGATATCCACCCCGCAGAATCAGATCCACTGGAAAGTAGCATCTCCAATATGGTGTTGAAGAATGCCCTGGAGCAGGGTGATCTCACACAAGCCTCCGACATCATAATTGAGCAGGCACTTCGTGAAGCGCTGTGTTACGCTAACACACCCACACAAGAGATTTCTCTGGAAGACGCTTAAGTTTGGAGATTTGGACGTTGCTGGCACGATCATGGCCGTTACTGCCCTAGGGTCTGGTCTGGAGGAGGTACTGTCTGCGGACAAGACGATGACTCCCAGTAGCATCAATCTAGAAACTGCCATGGCAACCGGAGATTTCAACAAAGCTGGTGTTATCCTGATGTCCCGGGCGCTCAGGGGAGGGTTCAAGGAGATAGAAGATGCTACAGCAATGAGGAGGGAGAGTAGTTTAATGTTGGAGGATGCCCTCTATACTGGGGATCTGCCGGCAGCTGGGGACATTATTGTCAAGAGAGTACTGAAAAGTGGCATGTCCGAGGTTGATGAGGCATCAGCAGCGAAGATTCTCTGTTCAAATAGTTCCATGATTCTCAGAGAGTCCTTAGAGAAAGGTGACTTGGAGACGGCAGCCCCAATTCTTGTTAACCGAGCCCTGTGGAAAGCTATGGAGGATGGGGGAGAGGTGAGTCAAACAAGCAGTGAGGCTCTAGATGAAGCATTGAAAACTGGAGAGTTGGACGTGGCTGGAGAAGTCCTAGCGAAGCGTGCTTTACGTAGCGGGGTAGACGAAGTGTCCCCGTCCCAGCGATTTGATCCTGGAAGAATCTCTGGCTGCTGGTGATTTGGAGACAGCCGCTGGAATCATAATGGAGCGAGCATTCCGTACCTCACCTATTCCTGAGGAACCTTCAGAAATGAACATTCCTTCCTTCACGGAGTCTGATCAGACGATTCCTGAGCCGATATTGTCAGACGTTGTGGTTACACCAGTGGAGTCAATCCAGACAATCAAGTCTGAGGAAGGTCATAAGGAGTCTGAGAAGAGGTACCCGACCCTCGATGATGGAGTGTACTTCCTGGAGCAGCTTCTCCTGCCAACTCACACTAAAACTGATCAATTGGAGCGGGGCCAACTTTTCTCTGAAATCAGAGCAGATGTTGCATGTGAGGAGATGGGCTTCACCCTCGCCAAAGATGGTGATGAAGGTTATACGTTGCTAGGGAAACATCTCAAGGAATCAAACTGGTTCGGGGCGGCTGAGGGTGTCGTTAGAGTTCTAGGGGATGCAATTACTAAAGCCACCGTGGATTTCTCTGATACGGCACGTTTTGTAACTCTTCTCTCATTGTTTGTTGTTGACTCGGCCCTAGCTATCCTCAGAGACAGTCAGCCTCGTTTCCAGCCCGCAGCAGGGATGGGCGATGCCGTATTGGATCACATTCGTGAAACCTTGGGTTCTATCGGAATCATGAATGAAACTCCAGTGGCAAGTGTCATCGGGCAGTGCCACAAGATTTTGATGGGTGCAAATGAGAGCGAGGGCCAGCTTCGGAACAAGAGCAGTCTGGAGCTTATGGACGCCTGCAGGACGGGCAATCCATTCAGGGCCGGTGAGATCTTGGCCAGCAAGACGTTGAGAAAGGCAGAAGATCAACTCCGGGATATCGACCAGTTTAGGAGCACTTCAGATATCCTAACCGAAACCCCAAGCACAACTATCAAACCGAAGAGATCCAAAAAGAAGATCAACTGCGATGGATTACCAATGCCTTCCCGAGTGTCATCAATTTCCAAAACCAGTCTATCTAAACCGACTCGCTCTTCGTCGAGTTACGAGCCCATCCGAGATATGTTGCTCGCAGAGGAGCGAGAGGCCCACATCTCTCGTATCGTATCCACCTCCAATACCTCCCTGCCCACTGAAGGTAGAGAGGAGTCGCAGCAGTTTGCACGACGCATCTCTGACACCTCACTGGCTTTGTCGGAGGGTAACCTCACCCACGGGTACGTGAGAAAGATTCAGAGTAAGGAACACGTGTACTACATAGACTCAGTGGGGCAAATCAAGAAGAAAGCAAAGAAGAAGAAGTCTTCCCGTAGTAAGAGATCGTTAACTAAGGATGATCTAAACCTCCACCGGGATCAGGAGCAGGATGACCTCCCGTCGGATGAGCCAAAAGCCATCTCTTCAGAGGTTGACCTAGTGCCCACTCCGCCTGGGAATGTGCCCAGTGATGCCTCGAGGAAGTCTATTGAGGTGAGGAGAAGCAGTTTCAAGAGGCGGGAATCGAACCTTCAAATGATCGCTGTCATCAACTCCTCCTACACAAACATGCACCGGAAATCAGGGGATGTGTCCAAGACAGTCATCGATCAGGACGGCGGAGCCGGTTCTAGTGAGGACAAAGCAAAGAGGAAAAGTATCGATGAAATGCTGTCGGAAACTGACCGAGAACTGATCAAGAAACTTTCAAATAAATCTGCAACAGGAGACCAAAGCGATAGTGAGGGTGAGGATGAGAAATAGCTACCAGACAGGATCTGATTTTATAAATTTCTATCGAATATATAACACTTTTAATTTCACAAAAACTGTCTCCATTCTCATCTCATAGTAAACTAGCGCACCCATTGGGTGCGCCCTAAATAAGGGGTGTTCAGAAACCACCCGGCTTCGCCGGGTGGCCCCCTTTATTCCCACATTTGATGGTTGCCATGGCAACTAAACCGGTAACTATGGAGACTGAATTGCTAAATTATATTCCGAAATAATCACTGCCATAATTATGCAAAATAGTTTAAACATCTGCTCTCAAGAAGAAAGCCGGCTGTTTAACGTATTTCGTTGCCTGGATTTGATTTTTCCATCAAAGTTCAATTCGACACTCCCATGGGTGTGGAATACATGTCACAAAGACATG
>AVPN01001442.1:11154-22657 GCA_000695325.1 Pleurobrachia bachei | reverse complement strand
AAATACACAAAACACAATCAAAAACTACAGAGGACAAAACCGGCAAACACACCGAAACTCAGAAACAACTCGTACAGATTTCTATGTTATACACCAACCAAAATCGGAAAAAAGCCGCATTAAACACACTCTCAGGAAACATTATCAACAACCAAGCACCAGTCCAAATAAAACTAAACTCTTTATATGTCTAAAAAAGCTACACAGGGCGGACTCTAAACTCTTTATCTACACTTTATAACTTTAGATAAAGAGTCCGCCTTGAATTAAGATAAAGAGTCAGTTAGCACTAGAGTCCTCCCACCGATATACATCAATATGTTTGACCATGAATACACACAACTCAATCTAAACAAGCAAATCCTCCCGATCAGAGAGCTAAATCCATAGCTCCATCACAGTATCCAAACAGTATTGCGGTCACTGCAAAATTAGCTACAATAAACCTATCACGGTTCAATTGGTATATTTTCTATTGTACCGCCCTGCATTGTTTGTTTAGTATAGGATAGTAAATACCTGTATTGATACTGTACTAGCTATATGGTAACATATATCACAGGGTGTGTCTCAATATATACTATAAGCAAGTTAAACTGCGGAACTCACATTTGGCTACATATTGGAATATATAAGATTCCTATTAGAACATGGATGGTGGGCTATTAGAGGTGATAAAAGCTACCCCATATAGCTTGTAGCACACTCTAAGCTACATATAGATGTTTTGCCATGATCAACATACATCTATGCTGATCGAATAATATGCTGCAGCACCATTAGTCGCACCATCAGGACACCATTAGGACCCCATTGACTGTGACAAATTTAGAAAAATGCTAATTTTCATTCACTTTGCCAATCAAGCTCTGATCTTGATTACTGTATTTCGAGGTTATGCCAAGTTTTGTGGTGAATGAGTTTTCAATTCCAATTTAAAGCGCTTACCAAAGTTTTGTCCAGTTCGCACGGCCGGGTACCAGCCAATACACTATGGGGTCAAAACGCGCGTTTTTCCGGTTAGGCTCGCCAAAATAAGCCGTTTTAGCGCAGGAAACGCCACCCAAAACAGACGCCGCTGTGAATGCGTGTGATGTCTAATGGCCATTAAAATTGATCTCACAAGTGGTTTGTGTTGATTTCTTGTGTGGGACCAAACTTGGTGGAGTCAATGATTGTAATACCATTTCTTTTCACTCTTTTCAATGCAAATAGTATCAATTACAAGGGGTGATTCAAAAGAAAAGTCCATGGTGAAGGTCCTTACCTCTATTCTCTACTCAGGAATGTCTCCCTGATTCCCCTCCTTGCGCTAAGCCTCACCCATCCGAGGACGTCTACCTTGAATCACCCCTCAAAATATATCCAGCACGGTGTCTAATGGAATAAGATCCACGATGAACACATAACGGCACGCGCGAATATTTTCTTTTCAATTTGCAAAACAGCGGCGCGCGGTTAATACCGCGCGCGCCAAAATCAAAATATTAAAAGAAAAGTTTTTTTTTTCCTTTCAAATTGGAAAATTTTCAGAGTGGCAGCACGACTTATTACTCGCAACTCTCTCTCGTTTTCTACATCTCGTTTTAGTATTACCCAAATCTCTTCAGCTTGTTTCGATCACAACATAGTCTGAATCGATCAAACTCATGCACCGGCAACGGTGGCCCAGCAGATGGAAATCTGGCAATGCAGATGAAAATCTGGCCTAGCGTCTCAAATGACGGCCCTGCAGAAGAAAATCTGGCAAAACTAACAAAATGCACCGGAAACGGTGGCCCCGCAGATGAAAATCTGGCAATGCAGATGAAAATCTGGTCTAGCGTCTCTAATGACGGCTATGTAGATGAAAATCTAGCTAAACAAACAGAAACGACTCTCGAACTGACCGAAAACCAAAGTGACATTAATGCCAAACAAGCCTTAAAAACTGCCCCTATAAAAATAACGAACTCTTACTACTACAGCAAACCCTCAAAAGACGGTCTGTCGAAAAAAAGGTACACACAAACCAACTCTAACCCAACGACACAAAAAAGAAAAAGACCTGAAAGACAACAAAACATGTATAGAACAAAAAACAGGAAAGTGGAGTATAAATCAAACGAACCAGAAACAGCAGAACAGAAGGGCAGCCAAATAACAAAAAGGAAACGATCCAAGGAAAGAAATAACAAATTCAGGTCAAAAATCAAGAAAAAGGAAAACATCAACGAAAACCAAATAAAAACAACGTTTATTAAACAACACGGGACTAAAGCAGAAGAACGAACTACCCCACACAATAAACCAACAATACCTAAATGTCAAATCAACCATGGGGCAGACACAATAAAAACAAAAACAAAACCGCTTATTACATCATACTTCAAACCGACCAAAATAAACCCTTTCCCGACAACAATAAAAACAAAAACCGAAACAAAAACACTCATCACATCATACTTTAAACCGACGAAAACTGACTCAATCACCATTAACAGGACCCAACTGATAGCGAACCCAACTGCAGAAATGAAACTAAATATGAGGATGAAGAAGAAAAGCGGGAACACAAATGAACCCTTACAAATACACAAAACACAATCAAAAACTACAGAGGACAAAACCGGCAAACACCCCCTTTTTCTCTCGTGACAAATAAAAAAGTAAAATGCTAGGGATGAACACTTTGTCTAAAGATGTGCCGTGTTTCTTAGTAAACGAAGAGGGATAGAAAAGTAATTCAGTGGATCTTAAAACCATTTTGCATTCGGCCCGGAGCTGTCTGGCGGCGGCGGCGCCGACCTCATCTGAGCGAGCTGAGCGCACTGTCAAATGGGGTATGGCGCCGCCATACTGATACAGGCCCGGAGTAAGAGCCGACAGACTGGGAATTATGTCAACAACACAACATGACACACTGATCGTCAAACATGTGTACAACTGCACACACGCTTGTTTGGAATGTTAGGAACGCGCGGGACTGTTTATCTACAGTTCATGGCGCGTCAATACATGTTTAACATCATGATCACTTGGTATGCGCGCGATCAGGAATTAAAACATGCTCATTTTTTCCCGGCCCAGTCCGTCTGCTCTCACAGTCACAACAGACTGAATGCCGGAATTGATTGTCCGACCCGGTATCAGTTTCACTGTGGCTCTTTTCCGCCGTATAAATCGGAAAGCATCAAATTCAAACACGCAAATAACGGGCGGTAAAACTGAATAAAACATACATCTATAATCTCTCATCATAATAATACACCTTCATATAATCTCTCTAAACATTTAGCTTATAATACACCTCAATAAAATCGTATTAACCTAATCATATAACTGAGAATTAAAACACAAAATGCATCTTTTATACTGTGAACAGCTGGTCGGGTCTCTTTTTCGGCCCCTAGGACCCAAAGACTTTAGAACTCTTAGAATCATTCGTTGGTGTTCTTTCATAAACGGCTAAACAACTCAATATTTCATTCTCCCTCTTTTATACATTTTATAAGGGAATTATTTCATTCTCGGTCACACAGGTGTTCAAACTAAAACATAATTCGTTTTAAAAACCTGTCTCCCACAAAGCTAAAAATTAACTAAATGATACAATTTGCAGGGCTGGCTCCAGGTGGGGGGTGCGGGGGTGTGCACCCCCCCCCCAAAAAATTCTTGGCAGCGAGTGAGAGAGATATGTATTTTATAGCATTCATGAATACAGAAAGTAGACGTCACAAATGATTAAAAACCCTAAAATTTGCTTGATTAAGTTAAAAAAATCCGGGGCTTCGCCCCCTGGTCCCCCACTAGTGAGCATCACTGAGTGAGAGAGAGATGAAATTGTATTTTATAGTATTCATAAATCTAAATAGTAGACGTTATTAATGATTAAACACCCTAAAAATTCGCCTGATTCAGTTAAAAAATTCCGGGGGCTTCGCCCCCTAGTCCCCCATCAGTGAACATCACTGAGTGAGAGAGACAGAGAGAGATATGTATTTTATAGCATTTGTAAATCTAGAAAGTAGACGTCACAAATGATTAAAAACCCTAAAAATTTGCTTGATTTAGTTAAATTTTTAACTTAAAAATTTTCCGGGGGCTTCGCCCCCTGGTCCCCCACCAGGGGCACCCGCCCCCCAAACCCCCGCCCCCCAAACCCCCCGGGCGGAGCTCCCTACGCGCCCTTCGGGCGCTCCGGTCGCAATTGCTACTATTAGTGAAAAGTGGCCTTTGGCCACTGCACCCCCCTTGATATATCGGGCTGGAGCCAGCCCTGACAATTTGTCTTTGATATAAATTTCTCATCTCTCACATGCCTTCAAATACATTAAAAAGGGAAGGAATCAATCCATATTGTTTCGCCATGTCTACTAGACACATGTCTACTGTCTCTATTTTACACTTTTCAGAAACTCAATACAGTCCGCTATTACTTGTTCCTTAATTGGTGCCTCGTCCATTAATAAAGCGTGTTTTGCTCCTTCATAAAGTTTCAGCGTGGCCGTCTCGGGTATATCTCGGAATGGGTACACTCCAGCAGGGTCACAGACCTGTGGAAAAAGAGGGGGTTAGATAAAAGATAATTGGAAAAAAGGGGGAGAGTTGAACTTGGAATAGAGGGGAGAGTTAGATCTTGAAGATCAGATCGGGTCATTCATGTCCAGCTCATCATGATGGTTGACAAAATTAGAGGTGTTCTCAAAAGAAGTGTGGTTTCACAATTCCCTGCATCTCCCAAAATATTACATACCAGATCATGGGTCCCATGTTGTACAAAACACCTAACAGACAAATCCTGTAGCTTGACCTCTGCTTCTTTCATGGCTGATAACATGGCTACTGCACTGCCAGCCCTAGTTCCATAGTGCCAGACTAACGGATCGGTTACATAGGAGTTCCTGCAGGTGGGGCCAGGGGGGGGGTGTCATGGGGGTGCCGGAAAAAAGCCGCAACCAAGCACCCATCATCTTCATCTGCGAACCTTACTGTAACAACAACTATAGAATTCCAAACATACACAAAGATATAAGGATAATCAAGCCGGAGGAAACGAAAGAAATACCTAGAGTGGCCATGGGAATACACAAAAATCACTGCAAAAAAGCAACCACTCTACATGAATTCTCCAGCAGAGACTCCATAGCCATCCAGATCAATGAAAAGAAACAAAAAATTGTGATGGCCACAATATACATGGCAGGCAAAAAAGAGAAAAAGAACATATCACAATACACTAACATCATCCACAGACTGTCTATACACGCCAAAAAACAGAACGCCGCACTAATAATTAACAGCGACACCAATTCACATAGCACAATCTGGGGTGACAATACAACGGATCAAAGAGGGGATGACTTACAAATTTCGATAGCACAAAACGAACTCTACATCATCAACCAAGGTAATAACAAACCCACCTTCGAGAACTCAAGAATTCAACAATCAATAATAGATCTCACAATCACCAACAAACTCGGTAATGAACTAATCGACAACTGGAGAGTTAGCAATGAATTCACAAATACAGATCACAAATACATAAGAGCTAAAATAAACCTAATGACACACAAATACACGAAAACTAAATCAGATAAAAATACAAACTGGGAAAAATTCACAAAAATTCTGGAAGAAGACAAAGAATTAGAAAGACTACAAAATAACCAGCCGAAAAACAAAGAAGAAATGGACAAGGCCTCAGAAGTCATCAACAACTCACTGACCAAGGCATGGGACTTATCAACAGAATACACATACAGCACCACCAAAATCAAACCACCCCCATGGTATAACAAGGATATAAAGTCCCAAACACTAAAGACGGCGACCAAACTAAAACGTCATAGGAAATACAAAACAACTGATACGAGTAACGAACTAAGGGAAGCCAACAACACGCTAAACAGGTTACAAAGACACTACAAACAAGAAGCATGGAAGAAATTCACAGAGGACATAGAAAGCACCCCGGCAATAGCGAGAATAAACAAAATATGCAAAAACAAGGATTCCATAACAAGAAGTTTGGAAGGCATCAGACAACAGGACGGCAATATCACAACTAATGCAATGTAAACACTAGAGATAATGCGAGACAGCCACTTTGGAACAACCAAGACAAGCACAATTGACCAAATACAAACTGTAGACAGAGAAAAAACACTAGAATTCGGTTTGGACGAAGTGAAAGAGGCAATAAATTCCATGAAACCTAACAAGGCCCCTGGACCAGACAAAATCACAGCGAACATGCTACAACATGCACTAGAACTAGTGGCGAAACCACTCCAACAGATATTCCAATGCTCATACAACTTTGGACAAACACCAACAAATTGGAAGACAAGCACAGGAATTTTCCTACCAAAACCAGGCAAAACCGACTACAACAACCCCAAATCATACAGAACAATAACACTCGCACCTATAATTCTCAAAATAAATGAAAGACTTATTTACTGGAATTTAGAAAAAGGAAATATCGACTCGAAGCTCGACAAAAGACAATATGGATTCCGAAAATCGAGCTCTACTGAAGCAGCACTACACAATATTGTACACAAAATAGAAAAAAGGATAAAGAAAAAACAATACGCCCTTGGGGTATTTCTTGACGTCGAAGGTGCATTTGACAAGATATCATTTGAAGCAATACAACGAGGCCTAATAAACAAGGGTATTGAACCAAAGACAATAAACTGGATAATGGACATGACGACGACCAGATCACTGAGAATCGAACATAAAAGCGAACATATCATATTCCAAATCAAGAGAGGTGTAGCTCAAGGAGGCATCCTTTCCCCACTAATTTGGAACATAGTACTTGACAGCCTACTACAGAGCACGGCCAAAGATGCCCCAGCATATATACAAGCATTTGCAGATGACCTAATATCACTAGCAGAGGGAGAAAACTTGGACATAATCAGAGAACGAACTCAAAAGACACTAAACCACATCAATCGATGGTGTAAGGAACAAGGGCTATCTCTTAGTGCAATCAAGACAACAATGATAATGTTCACCAAGAACACGAAGTGGGAACTAAAACCAATAGAAATCGAAGGGACAGAAATCAAACTTAGCGAGAGCACAAAATTCCTGGGTGTCACTCTAGACAACAAACTGAAATTCAACATACACGTAGACAACATCACAAAACAAGCCAGAATAAACCTCATGAAGACAAACATAGCGATAGGCTCGACATGGGGGCTCTCCCCACAAGTAGCACTATGGATATATAGGCAAACCATCAGACCTCTTATCACATATGCAGCCCCCATATGGATAAATGCCATATACAAGATACACAACGAAAGAAAACTAAGATCCATACAAAGAATGGCCCTCAGAATAGCAAGCGGAGCATATCCAGGCGCTGCAGGAGCAGACCTAAACATCATAACAGACACCACAGATATAATACACCATATAGAGAAAACAGCCACCGAATCGACAGGCAGACTCAAAGCAAATGACAAATGGACCAAAGAGACCGACAGCAGGACCTACGGTTCGCACACACACACTTGCAACAAACTATGGGACAAATTAAAACTTCCAAACGCCCCTCTTGACAAAACAACTAAAGAGAATCAAAACAGAATGTACGAAACAACAACAGATTGGGAACAAGGCCATCAACAAGATGAAGAAAATGAAGCCATAACAATCTACACTGACGGTTCAAAAAACGAAAAAGGTCAAACAGGAATAGGAGCATTCACTAACTCAAATAGACTAACAAACCAGATAAAAATATCAGAAAGACTACCAGATCATAATACAGTATTCCAAGCAGAAGTCACAGCCATCAGAAGAGTAGCAGAAGAACTCAATAACATGGAAATAAGAAACCAAACAATACACATCAGATCAGACTCAAGAGCAAGTATAAAAGCTCTGGACAAACACACAGCGGATACCAAAACAATTAAACAATGTAATGAAGAGCTCAACAAATTGGCCCAACACAATCAAGTAACAATCAAATCAAACACAGGAAGAATAGCAAAGGAAAACACGTTCAATCAATTCCTGAAAAAAGGAGGCAAAACAACACAAATAATAACGAACGAAGAAACCTGGAAAACTTACAGAAAAAATACAGAAATATACAAAAAGAGCAGGAAAAAATTCAGAAACATCACACATGTTATTACAGACAAAGGACCATTCAACAGACACCTCAAAACAATAGGCAAATCAAAATCTGCAACATGCAGCTTATGTTCCTTAACAGAAGAGACAGCTAAACACTTAGTATGCGACTGTGTAACACTAAAGTGGGGGCTGTCACGCGCAAATACGACTCGCGCGCCACCCAGGGGGGTGACAACTTCAAAAAATCCGACTTTAACGGCGCCCTTCCTTTTTGGCCTAAGTGTAGAGAATTTTACCTATGGATCTGTTTAAACACGTTTTATTGGCCTTTGATAGGTCGCACCGAATCGAAAATAAATCAGAGCACCGTTCGGTAGTCACTGATACTCAGTCTGGGACTTGCGAGGGCGACTGTTAGAACAGCTGTTCTAATTGCTGGCCACTTTAGTATGGTCATGAGTTTCTATTAGTATTCATTATAGATAAGTGACACTGGCCACCTCATTGTTTATCACACGGAAGTTCTACTGAGTGCGTTGTATGACTTATGAATTGTACATACTAAAACTTTTTTGTAATCTTGTAATCTTGTAATCTGTATTGAAGTGAAAACCAATACAATATGTTTTTAATAAAACACATACGAGGCTATTCTCACTAAAACTTTCTACAAATTTGGTAATTTAAAATCACTATAAATCGTTAAATGTCGCTGTCAGTTTAGTGTGTCATATCAGTCTGTTCCCGTTCCTGTCTGAAACATTTAAATATGTTAGTATCAACTTATTGTCTGTGGGGTGTGACCGTGGGTGCTATATCTGTGAAACTCTGTATGCAAATTGTTTCTTCTCCCCGCTCTTTTGAGGGACAAATAATCGAGTGTCTTCGGCTGTAACTCTCTTAATAGGTTTAACAGCATGTGTTGGGATTGTCCTGCCCTGTGACACAACTAAAGTTTGTGAATTTACTGGCTGTGAAGGTACCTGCTGTGGTGGTTTTCTATTGTCCGTACTTCTCTGTTTGTTTGGGATGTGGGTTGTATTGTTTGGGATGTGTGTTGCCTTGGTAACGCTGTTGTTTGCAGTGAATATATCCTCCATTGAAAAACAAAGAGATCTCTGGGGAGGGACTGACTGCCCTCCAAACAGGTCTCCCATGGAACTGTGCAGTTTGGAACTTCTGAAACAATCTTGCAGGGTGTCCTCTAAAAAATAGTCCTCTGTAACATTCTCCCAGGGATCTGAAACGTTTGTTGTCATGGTAACGCTGTTCAGAGAGAGCACGTGTATTACACGTCGTGTAACCATGTGTTGTACAGAGCACGTATAAAGCCATGTTTTCATGGTAACGCTGTACAGAGCACGTGTAAAGGCATGTTGTCATGGTAACGCTGTACAGAGCACGTGTAAAGCCATGTTGTCATGGTAACGCTGTACAGAGCACGTGTAAAGGCATGTTGTCATGGTAACGCTGTACAGAACACGTGTAAAGGCATGTTGTCATAGTAACGCTGTACAGAGCACGTGTAAAGGTATGTTGTCATGGTAACGCTGTACAGAGCACGTGTAAAGGCATGTTGTCATGGTAACGCTGTACAGAGCACATGTAAAGCCATGTTGGCATGGTAATGCTGTACAGAGCACATGTAAAGCCATGTTGGCATGGTAACGCTGTACAGAGCACGTGTAAAGGCATGTTGTCATGGTAACGCTGTACAGAGCACGTGTAAAGCCATGTTGTCATGGTAACGCTGTACAGAGAGCACGTGTAAAGGCATGTTGTCATGGTAACGCTGTACAGACTACAGAGCACGTGTAAAGGCATGTTGTCATGGTAACGCTGTACGGAGCACGTGTGAAGCCATGTAATCATGGTAACCCTGTACAGAGCACGTGTGAAGCCATGTTATCATGGTAACGGTGTGTTACCAGGTGTGTTACCTGTATTAGCGAAGTTTGGGTGTTTAGCAGCCTTGTATCCATGAGAAATTAGCTCCTGAATAGTGGTTGCATCTTTGAGGCTGGCACATAGCAACCCAATGGCTTCAAAACTCTCCCTGCTTCTTTTAACGATCACTAAAACACTGCACCCGTACTGATAACAGTATCCTATATCCTGAAGGAAGCGTCGTTTATTTCAACTAATTCATTACTTGCATTTCTAATGAAAACGGGCGTTTTCTTCAATGCTTATCATTAATGAACAGCTTGCATAATGCATGGTCACCGATTGAGAGGTCGGTCCTTATAAACATGGGTGTAGTGACATTAATATACAGTACTAAACTAGAGTTTCAAGATCCTGCCTCACAACCAAGTAACAATCAAATGGGTTAAAGCACACAATCCCTAACTTCCTTTGCTATCGGCCGATCAACTAGCCAAGGAGGGAAGCAAGGGACAAATAAACGAAACCCTACAAAGCCCAATCCCGCACAGCTTTATCAAATCAAACACAGGAAGAATAGCAAAGGAAAACACGTTCAATCAATTCCTGAAAAAAGGAGGCAAAACAACACAAATAATAACGAACGAAGAAACCTGGAAAACTTACAGAAAAAATACAGAAATATACAAAAAGAGCAGGAAAAAATTCAGAAACATCACACATGTTATTACAGACAAAGGACCATTCAACAGACACCTCAAAACAATAGGCAAATCAAAATCTGCAACATGCAGCTTATGTTCCTTAACAGAAGAGACAGCTAAACACTTAGTATGCGACTGTGTAACACTAAAAACAACGATGAGAATGAAAATAAGCGGAATAACCAACTATGACAATCTAGGAGAAACAATACTGAAACACACAGGGAGTGTCCTAAAAATTTTAAGAACAGCACAAGAACTCAAAACAGCAATAAATGACAGAAAGGGAAAAGAAGACTCTACCCCAGCTGGTCAAAAAAAAAAAAAAAACACATAAATAAGCAACAAGCGACCAACCCAGGAGACGCTTCCCCAATCCTTGAGCCACCTTTGGTGAGTCTGGCAGATGTCAGGTCATCGATGTAACTTTTTAGTTTCTGTTTAGTCTTCAACTTTACAGTTTCTCCTTAGTTTCTTCGTGGGGGGTTTGGGGGGGCTGCTCTCCTAGTGCCGGCGATATCGCTAGCGATAGTCCCTTGTGGGCTTGCCGTTGGCAAGCCCAGGCACTCGCGAGAGAGAGAGAGAGAGAGAGACAAGTGGTGAATCGTTTGGCACACAAAATGAGACCAAACTTGGGTCTATAATAGTAGTTGGAATCCTGTGAAACGAGCACTATAAATGACGTCACAGGTGATGACGTCACTGTCGTGACGTCATCCCCTGTAACGCCCCTACTACATTTCGAATAATTACATAATTATGTTTAATTATGCATAATTATGTATTTATTCAATTTATGCAAAATTCGCATATTT
>AVPN01001439.1:0-12314 GCA_000695325.1 Pleurobrachia bachei | reverse complement strand
ATGGCGCCAAACGGCGCCATTTGGCGACTTGATCTCCTGATCACTTAATGGCGCCATTTGGCGCCAGAAATGGCGATATTTGGCGATAGTGTGCATTCGCCACATTTTGGCGCCAAATGGCGCCATTTATTCGCCACGTGGCGCCATTTGGCGAATTTGATGGCGCCAAACGGCGCCATTTGGCGCGCACGACCTAATCTTTCATGCTACCGATGATCCTGCCCAGAGAAGAAGCATTTCCAAACATTTTTTATAGTGAACAAGTTTAAATCAAGAACCTGTCTGATCTCTATTGTTGCACCCTCGCATCAGCAATAAAGTCTATTGCCCTTTGTTTCTTTTCTCTTTGCTGTTCTTCCAGCAATTGTTTTTCTACCTTTGGTTACACATAAGTTACAAAAAGTTTAAATAATAAATTAAAATTGCTAAATGAATTTTGATGCAAGAGTTAATTTAATTAACGATTCATCAGCTGATATGGAATGGTTTGGAGTCGAAGGAACACACAGTAGATTCATCAGCTGGATAGTGGATACGCTACAATAATTTTTAGACTTAGGGTTTGTCAGCCTTTATTCTTCTCGTTACAACTGACAAAAATATGAGCGTTGCATCGGGTCTCCAGCTTTCTGTAGGTATTCCACCGTGGCGGCCAGAATCCCACACTTGTTCACGACTGCACGGGTGAGCGAACTATTGTGACCGGGAGGAGAAACGTTAAACTTTACAAAAAGCTCCCGCTGGCAACTATCCACCCCGACACTACTCCGTCTCTCTGCCCACAAATCTGGTTTGTGCAGGTGTTCCATGTAGGACCCGACTGATACTGCTAAATTGCTTCAATAGAAGCCACCGCCAAAACTTTCAGAACCTCCCGAACACTGGCATGATCTCTCTGTAGTCCTCGTTACCCCTGGATCCCACTGTGGACTCAACTTCAAAATCATCAAACCGGGATGATGGTCGGTGTCGTCGTGGTGATGGTCTAGTTTATATATATAAACTGATACCAAGTGCAATGCGTCCCGCTCCTTCTCTCTCTTAGCCCCTACCATTTAACTACAAACTATATATAGCTTTCAGAAAGGAACTTTTAAAAGGGAATTTTTTATATTATTATTTAGGTTTTTCTTTACCTGTTGAAAGATACAGTCGGACCCCGATTTAGGGACCCCCGATTTAGGGACATCCCGATTTAGGGACAGGATTTCTTTCCCCCGTATATAGGAAATTAACCTTATTTGACCCCGATTTAGTGGACACCCCGATTTTGGGTGTCCCTAAATCGGGGTCCAACTGTACTTCAGGTGATTCGAGTGCCGGTAGCTCTGAAACATTCTTTTCCACGATTTTCCGGATTTCCTCCGGGGTTGCTTCTTTTATATATCCTCTGGCCCAATACCCCGCAGGATATTCAGCATTTCCATTCATTCTCTCAAACTCCAACAAAACCCTGATCTGTTAGAATTATGATGCAAGAGTTAATTTAAATTTCGATTCATTAGTTGTCCTTGTACCTCAAGCCAACCTCTTTCAAGAGGTCTGCTAGGAGAGGTACAGTTCCTTTGAGCATGTTCGGGTTCTTCTTTCCATCGTGGTTCCAGTACTTATTGTTGAAACCAATACCGGTCAACCTCCTTTGCCAAGAACTGCATGAACTCTCGGTGCAGCTGTCTCGCTTCCTCAAACTGACCCTCTCTGGTGTCACTCCGGTGTAGGGTTGTCGAGGTCAATTGCTCCCAGCACTGCCTTCAACTCGGACTGTATCCGGAGATACTCGTCCGGGCGGAGATCCTTCCTCTGGAAAGCGAGGCTGGGCTGGCGCCTATCCACCCCACTCTCCTATGTCGGCTCTGCCTACAAAATTTCTAGTCTTACCACAATAAGCGGGTCGACATACTGCTTACTGAAAAATACAAATTCTCTCCGCCCTCGGCATTGTGGGGAAAAACCACGTATGTTTTGGCCGTGTCAGGGGGCAAGGGACCCTGAGAGAATTCCCATCCGCAGTAAATCAGGTTGGCCACAATTTATCCGTTTATTAGACGCAGTCAGGCCTAGTCACTTCTCAGTCGGTTTTAACCTGATGTTTGTCAGGACCTCCTTAAACAAGAATAAATGCATTATGTTTCATAATGCTATGTTTCCCCGCCAACTTTTATTTTCTTAACCATTTAATCATGTGAAGGCGCGGGACAGACATTTTCGATCAATAATGATTAATGAATCATTCAAACCGTATAGAACAAATTCTTGTGTTTTAGTAGCACTAAATTACGTGCCGCATTGCGCGGCTCACATTTCCTGAAAACGTGCCATTGAGATATTTGATGAAGGAGCAACACCGTTGTCCCTCGCAACTGAAAGTGTTACAGCCAAATTTGTGACCGTTACGCGATCACTAGTATGTAAACTTGTCGAATTCTAAACCCCTATGCCTTTTTACAAAAAGGCATCCGGGTGAATGCCGGGCGGGGAAAAATTGATCAGCACTGCCAAGAGGAGGCCATTGAGAGTAACAAACATCTCACGCTGTATATATAACTATGTCGTCGTTGTTCTTACCCCCGTTGGTGAATCTCTGATGGTATGCCTCCATCTTAGACCCCATGCTCTCCACTATTGCCTCACTACAGGCCATGGTAGCTATTAGCGAGTTATAATAATTAATTTAAATAGTAATTAATAATGCTACCTGAATTGTGCTGATTACAGCGTCTCTCCTACGGGCTATACTGTCCTCGTTTAAAAAATTGTCTTCGCTTTGAAGCATTTTCTCCACCTTTCTTCTTTTAGCTCCTTTTGTTTCTGATCCTGGAGGAAGAGAAGTTCTTGGTTTCTTCAATGGTCGAGTCGACTTCTATCACTTAGTAATGAAATGGATGAAGTTAACTCGCCAGAAATTATTCCTGAATTGTGCAAATCCATTTGCCCAGATGTGTGTCACCTTTTGAAGGAACCTTTATTATAGCCCAATTTATTACTGTCGAATAATCTCCAAAAAATGTCCTTCTGGTAAGGGTTAATTTATTTTATAAAATTAGTTATAACTCTTGAACAAGGCCAAGGTTCGTAATTGTGTACACTCAACAATGTATTCTTTTGCTTAGATGACGACCCATTCTCTATATTATGCATAGTTTCGTCTATTGATGTGTTTCGCCAGCCTCCTGTTCCTGCTCCACCTCCGCGCCAGCCTCCACCACGCCCGCCGCCTGCAACTCACGTTCCTCTTTCAGAATGGCTCGCACCACTTCTTTCAAGGTATTGAAGTCGTAGTTGGACATGGTATCGCTATAGAAAAATGGATAATGGTGAGATTTGTGTACTACTCTCACCCCTTTTAAAGGCCGCACGGTATTCACTGTATGAAGATTGAAGACCCCCTCGTGACGTTCTCGTTCGCGATTATGCAGAGGTTGAGGCCAACAGACCTGGAGTAAAGTTCCCTATTAAATTCCACCACGTTAGTCTGGTGAATCGGACCCGCCACGTGCGTTTTGAATATTACCCAATTATTATAGGTTTTGAAACTGTATCAGTATAATTTATTGTCTTTATAGTCGCCACATGTGTGGCGAGTCACTCTTCCTTTTGGGGAGGGAAAGGCCACACATATTTTTTGACACCTGGTCCAGACTTTAACTGTTCTGTTGAATGATCTGGCTTTGTCTAGTATAAAAAATGAAACCATCCCCCAGTCTCTGCCAGATGGTATATCCTGTCCGCTGTCATCATTTCTGCTGTTTTCTCCACGCATGAATTGTATGATGAGAGGGCCTTGGATGAAAGTGTCCGCCACTGGCATATCAGATGTTGTGGGCTTTTTCAGACTGTTCAGTGCCACTTGCCAGTTGCCCTTTCCCAGCGCCTCCCTGTCTCGTCACGGGTGCTCTCGTCTTTTCTCCAACTCTCGACGGTTGCCTCTCTTTCCTCCCTAATGCGATAATTTACAAAGATTAACTATAATATATCCTCAACTTCTGACATATTGGAGTACGCTGGTGCCGTTTTAGTTCAGGTTTGGTCACCTTACGGCCACATAACGGGCAACAAACTATAGGTGATGGTGGCCGTTTTCTAATAGTTTTTTACACAACCTCATAGCTAGGGGATGGAGAGGTCTGGTCGGGGTAGGGTTGCTGGTTAGATACATCTTCAGTTACATCTTCAGGTAAATCTTTATCATGTAGCATGATCGATGTGTGACACACGCCATGTCACATGTTTTCTCAGTCTATTATTCCTGTGATTATAATTGTGAACGTGCCCAACAATGGCTAATTTCTTTCTTAAGTTCGCATTCCTTATCTAGTTTGGCTCCCTGGTGATGTTGAGTAGTATTAGCTAATGATTATATGTCAGTTTATTTAAATTACTAATTATTCAACCATTTTTTTTAAAACTATTTCTTTATTTAAAAAACCAACTCCTACATTTAAACATGAAAACACCAAAACATGCAGTCACAATTACAAAGATTATCCCTGCCAATATCCAGATCACGATGACCAATACTCTCACTCTCTCTTTACATATAGTTATCTCCTTATCTCTGTCCGCCTCCCCTTGCTCTCTCTCTGCTTTTAATTGTCCCAGTAGTATCAGGTCCCCCTTCTTTTTCTGTCTTTGGGCCTCCAATAGAAATTCTGGCTGTGCGTTGCACAAATCAGTAGCACAGTGTTCACACCGCTCGAGGCTAATTTGGCAAACCCCGCAGCCTGTGTCTCCCTGGGCATCTCCCAAATAACACACTGGATATAGGTCTCTGAAAGAATGAGGTATGTGATACTTTTTAGCTATTACAGTCGGACCCTGATTTACCGAGAGGCTGAACTTCCCCCGATATAGGAAAATATTATATAACGGTATTTTACCCCGAATATACCGGCCACCCCGATTTGCCGGGCAAAACCCTTCCCCAGATTATCCCGGTAAATCGGTGTCCGACTGTATTACAATTCATATCTTGCTACTTGTGCTAACTAGTTTTACTTACACACTAGGACATTCCCTAATTTGGGATCCCTCATAACAGATGAGCGCCTCCACAACTAAGCCACAGGCAACAGCAAGCAAGACGACGTGCAAAAGTTTGAACATTTTGAGATCAATGTAGTAAAATAGTAATTCACTGTCAATATGGCATACTGTCAATATGGCAGAGTCAATGTGCCAGTGAAACATCTCTAGCATGATGACCATGGGTGTAACTCTTTTGGGAATTTAGTAACTGTATCCGCCAAGTCAGTGTCTTCATGTCGTTCCAACTAGAGACCGGGGGCGTTAGTACTCTACCATCCACCTCCAGAACCCGAACCATTTTCTTCTTCTTGTTTTAGGTGATCGACGGAATAGCATTATTATTACAATAGTGATTTCTTTATTTAATTTTGTAACAATTGCCAGTGTTTACTTATAATATAATGGACAGTGTTACTAAAGACAACATGATAGCAGATAGCTAATGCTCATGTTTCGTTTATCACGCTCTGATATCATGAACATGGCCCAATTGGCTGTTGGCAATAATCTAGCATTTGCAATAGTGTTGTAGTGTCAACCTTCCCCAATATTTTCTAACCAAACCTTGCTCAGCTTCATGATTTAAATTCAGGCCGATGTTGCCCCTCCCGCCGTTGCAATTAGCACATGTGCTCGACATGTGTGTGCCACACGCCATGTCACATGTTTTCTCTCTCGATACAGTAACGCGCGGCTCTTTTCTGTGTGTTGAAAGAGCGCGCAGTGCGCATCATTAACGCAATGAAACATGTGTTGTGAGAGGTGGAGAGAGTGAAACATGTGTTGTCTCTCTCTTCAATTCTCCCGCCGGCTCATTTCTCATTCTGTCGTTTTACTGTGTGCTTGTCAACGGTGTTTTTGATTGTATCGTCTTTGATACCTTTGTTTGGATCGATGTAAAATGCCTCTTTATTAATATTTCCACGCATTTCTTGAAACATCTTGATATCAGTACCTTGAACTAGTCAATGTGACAATTAATTGATTTGTCAACACTTATATTCGATAACATGATTTAACTTAATTCATCCCCAATGATTGTATATTGAGACATATTATAATATGGTGTTTTTATCTTCAAATTTGAAGTGTTCTGTGCCAAGTTGTAGTGCTTGTCGACGATGTTTTGCCTTTTTCCAATAATAATATCGGGTTACAACTGTATTTACAGGCGTTGTTGCTCGTACATTCCTCAGTAAAAAATCCCGTTGTGTACTCCATGGTGTCAAGTCCGTTCGGTTGATGGAAACCGCTGTTTAACGTCCTCGATTCAGCTTGAAGTAGTGCTCCTCAATCGTGTACATTGTACAACCACCTCATGTACTTGAACAAAAACTCGTCCCTAAATCTCCAAGGGACACTGCTTTCCCAAACTGCCAATGCCTTTCTCATGTCTGTTGTTGTCTTGGTGAAACTGCAACCATAAATGGTGCTGCCCAATTATGTAGCGCCACCCCATGAATGTCAAGAATAGTATAGACCCGTGAAATCCCGGGGGTGCATCAGGCTGAAAATACAGGTACCCAATTATGGCCAATTAGAGCACTTTCTCCACCTCGGAGAGCTTGCCAAAGTTGCTCATGTGATTCAGCGTATCAAAATTAGTGGGGTAGAGTCGTTTGCAGCTTGTTATAAATTAGTTGCCGATTTAGGCTAATTTTGATCAGATTTTACTCTACTACTCGTGACTTTCTCATACGCGATCATGCTCGTACACGATCATGCTTTCTTCTGGGGAGATCTTCGTGACGATAAGCTTCTCTCTTTCCTCTTCCGTTCGTTCGCTTAGCTGCTCGAGGTACTATACCTGGTGGTTGCAGACTTTCCCTTCTTCTTGTTGCACTAATCTCCACTGGAGAGGTCGAAGATGCTGTAACTAGGGAGTCCTGATCCTATCGTAATGGTCTCCCATACGATGCCTTGGTTTCTCTGGCACAGGAAGTCCTCGGCACAGAATCAGATGTTGTGGGGCTTTTCGGCTGTTCACTGCCACTGAGGAATCTGAACAATAAATAGTTAAATGTTACTGCAAGTATAAATCCGGAATGGAGCTGCTGATACCACTGTTTCTTCGAGGTATAATTCAAATCGTTCATCTAGGAAGATTGGGAGACTGTCATCACCCTTAGGTATCTGGATATGGGCAGTGGGCACTAGGTAGCTGACTATCGACAGTAGCAGGGGGCGGTACCAAACTATTGTCCTCCTTAATACAAGGCAGATCTTCTTCCTTATTTTCCCCTTTATTCCTGATACATCGCCTGCTTGAGTATACTCATGAATTTGCCCACCCTCGCCGGCCGGCTCTTTTTTGAGTGAGAATACCTTATCTCCTTGTTGAAAATTATATAATATGTTGATTAATATTAACTAATGATATGCCAGTTAATTTAAACTACTAATTAATAAACCAATTTTTTCGACTTTCTAACTCTATTTCTTTATTTATTTATTTGAAAACCAATTTCTACATTTAAACATGAAAACACCCAAACATGCAGTCACAATTACAAAGATTATCCCTGCCAATATCCAGATCACGATGACCAATACTCTCACTCTCTCTTTACATATAGTTATCTCCTTATCTCTGTCCGCCTCTCCTTGCTCTCTCTCTGCTTGTAATTGTCCCAGTAGTATCAGGTCCCCCTTCTTTTTCTGTCTTTGGGCCTCCAATAGAAATTCTGGCTGTGCGTTGCACAAATCAGTAGCACAGTGCTCACACCGCTCGAGGCTAATTTGGCAAACCCCGCAGCCTGTGTCTCCCTGGGCATCTCCCAGATAACACACTGGGTATAGGTCTCTGAAAGAATGAGGCATGTGATACTTTTTAGCTATTACAGTCGGACCCTGATTTACCGAGAGGCTGAACTTCCCCCGATATAGGAAAATATTATATAACGGTATTTTACCCCGAATATACCGGCCACCCCGATTTGCCGGGCAAAACCCTTCCCCAGATTATCCCGGTAAATCGGTGTCCGACTGTATTATGTACAATCCATATCTTGCTACTTGTGCTAACTAGTTTTACTTACACACTAGGACATTCCCTAATTTGGGATCCCTCATAACAGATGAGCGCCTCCACAACTAAGCCACAGGCAACAGCAAGCAAGACGACGTGCAAAAGTTTGAACATTTTGAAATCAATGCAGTAAAATTATAGCAGTTCACTGTCAATATGGCATACTGTCAATATGGCAGAGTCAATGTGCCAGTGAAACATCTCTAGCATGATGACCATGGGTGTAACTCTTTTGGGAATTTAGTAACTGTATCCGCCAAGTCAGTGTCTTCATGTCGTTCCAACTAGAGACCGGGGGCGTTAGTACTCTACCATCCACCTCCAGAACCCGAACCATTTTCTTCTTCTTGTTTTAGGTGATCGACGGAATAGCATTATTATTACAATAGTGATTTCTTTATTTAATTTTGTAACAATTGCCAGTGTTTACTTATAATATAATGGACAACATGATAGCTAATGCTCATGCTTAGTTTATCCCGCTCTGATATCATGAACATGGCCCAATTGGCTGTTGGCAATAATCTAGCATTTGCAATAGTGTTGTAGTGTCAACCTTCCCCAATATTTTCTAACCAAACCTTGCTCAGCTTCATGATTTAAATTCAGGCCGATGTTGCCCCTCCCGCCGTTGCAATTAGCACATGTGCTCGACATGTGTGTGCCACACGCCATGTCACATATTTTCTCTGTCGACACAGGAACGCGCCGCCCTTTTCTGTGCATTGAAAGAGTGCGCAGTGCGCATCACTAACGCAATGAAACATGTGCTCTATCTCTTCAATTCTCCCGCCTTCTCATTTCTCACTTTGTGGTTTTACTGTGTGCTTGTCAACTGTGCGTCTTTGATTGTATCTTCTTTGATACCTTTGTTTAGATCGATGTAAAATGCCTCTTTTTTGATATTTTCCAAGCATTTCTTTAAATATCTTAATGTCAGTACTTTGAATTTGTGACAGTTAGTTAATTTGTAACAATCCTTATTAAACATAATTTAATTTGATTTCTACCCATTGATTTCTACCCATTTTTATATGAACTGGTACACTGAGATTGTGCCATATTATAACAGGGTGGTTCTACGGGTTCTATGCCAAGTTGTGATTTCTCCTGACTTTTTATATGCTCGCTTTTTACATTGACCTGACTAGAATTATAATAATCTAACAAATTTAATTACACCTTTTCCGATGATTTATCTTGTCAGTGGTGTTTTTATCATTTTCTCCACTTGGAAAGCTTTGCTACCTCTTTCGTCTGCAATGATGAAAGAATGTCTGTAACTCATTCTATCCAGCCCCGTTACCGGGTTACAACTGTATTTACAGGCGTTGTTGCTCGTACACTCCTCATTAAAAAATCCCGTCGTATACTCCATGCTGTCAAGTCCGTTCGGTTGATAAAACCCGCTGTTCAAGCCCTCGATTCAGCTTGAAGTGGTCCTGCTCTGAATTTTTGCTTGTTTACCTCCTTTAGGTCAATGCACTTTATTTCATGACATGTGTGACCTGCCCAATAATTGTGTACAGCTTTCTCATAAACTTGAATAAAAACTCGTCCTATTGTCCTAAATCTCCATGGAACACTGATTTACCAAGCACTATAAACTGCAACCACATATGCATATGATATGGTTGCAGTTTCACCAAGACAAAAAACACAAAAAAGGCACTCGTAACTATAGTTACGATGCTGCTCAATTGTGTAGAGCCACCCCATGAATGTCAAGAATAGTATAGACCCGTGAAATCCCGGGGGTGTGAACTGTGACGTCTGGATATAATCATGTTAACTACATGTTGGTAGTTACTAGCTTCGTTTTGTAATTGTACCAATTATATAATTTAGTTTTTCATCATTTAGTATGAGTGTCAGGAATTAATGTGCCGATTCGGAGTGTACGGCGAGGTCTTACTGACTTATAAATAGTGAACCCCAGCGGAGCTGGTGGAGGTGGACCTTCGTAAAAGAGTACTCCTGCACTATTGGATGGCTTTAACATTAACACCGTTTGTTGTTGCTGCATTTCAAGCTGGAGGGCCGCCTGAGTTTAATTAATTCCTCGTTGCACAGTCGGGCACAGTTTGAAATTGAACAAAAACACGGCACCCCCTGCTTTTTTGGACCTGGTGGTGGTGAAGGGGGAGTTTGTTACGTACGTTGGTCTATAGCGGAGAAGTATTGTACAATTTGATTGATATTGGATTGGGGACAATGGATTTCACTTACAGCGATGATCTACATATAAACTGGCATGTGCGACGTTTATATACGTTTATGATATAAAATCGATTTAAAAAATATTATATAACTATTAACTGGGCTCAGCTCTTGAGTTTCTGCCATGGCGACTCTCCGAAGATACAGAGGGGGGAAATGGAGCAGTTGAGAACCATGGGATTATTTATTATATAGATATGAGACTGCTAATTGGCAGTAGTGTGGTTAGTGTGTCCTTGATCAGCGGGAACAGCTTCCCCACTGTCCTCTTCAGTGGTCCTCGCTCCTATAGAAGGCTTCACTTGTGTCCTGGTGTAGCCTTATTTCAATATAGCAGGGATGATCCGTGTGTCTGTGGGGAAATGGTGGTATTTATTCTACTGGTATTTTGTTTTTGACGATTGTGTCAGAGCGAAATGTGCCAAAAATGGGAGAAACACCGGCGTTGTCATTACATAGTTTGTAGAAGAAAACTACACCCCCTGCCTTCTTGGACCTGGTTGTGGTGGAGGTTATTACGTACGTTGGTCTATTATAGCGGAGAAGTATTGTACAATTTGATTGGTATTAGATTGGGGACAATGGGTTTCACTTACAAAAATGAGCTGCATTTATATTTACTAGATTTAGATTAACCAATTTGTCACGATTGTTCTTCCTTTTTACCAATTCAGTACTTGGTCGAACTTTTGAGCACTCATCTCCTTATGATAATCTTCGGCTTTTTTAGAAAGATCGAGACCTTAGCGCTGATACAAATTCAGGTTTTCTCACCGACAGATGAGGGAACCTACTAACAAAACTATAAAGTATATACTACTAGGCCCGCTCTTCCCAGCTGTAATTTGTAGCGGGGCGAGGTCACGTTGTTGATTTTGTAATTGGCCCACAATGTTGTCCAACTGGAATGTGCGTTTTCCAGCTCTTGCTCCGAGACCATTCCTAGAGGTCTACCCAAGTTATAGTCTAAGAAATCTTCCAAATGTTCCTCAATGATGTGGAACTTTGGTGGTGGTGGATGTTCCGTAGTATAGGCCCTAAGTGTGGAGTGCCCCAGCTCCTTTCGACTAACATCTCGGACTCCATGTTCTCCATCACATGACAGTTAACTGGCTGTCATATAATTATAGGCTCGCTAAGGATACTACTTCCACCCATTATGTTACCCATATAGCACGGAGGAATGCTTATACAAACGACAGCAAGTGGTTGTTTCTCAGGTCGACCGGTGGCCTCACCATGGTGCAGCTTAGTGATTTCATAATGGTTACTGCGTCGTCGAGTGTGTCACAGTACCCTGTCGTATCCTGCACTAGCAAACTGTGTGTCGCGGTGCCCTCATAATGCTGGCTGTCATATAAGTATAGGCTAGCTAAGGATACTACTGTTTCGTACGCCCACTTCCGCCCATAGAGGAATGATTTTATTTGATGAAATCCTCCAAGTCTCAGCAGGATCGGGTACATGTTGTGCCGTGATTATTTCTAAAGCCTTCACAAATATTTGGTAGTCTAACGTGACGTATGCTAGCCCCACTCTCCTTAGCTGTACTTTTTTTAAACACAAAACAATGTCGCACCCGAAAATGAAACAAAATAAATAATTAATATAGCACCCCATGCCGGCAGTGTCTATAAATATGAGTTCGTATAAATCGATAGGATGATAGATTAAAGTGCGTTTCAAACGACTTGACCTGAGATTCCTGGAAATTGAGGATCTCTCTTAGTAAATATAACACGCAATGCTCCAATTTCCAGGAATCTCAGGTCAAGTCGTTTGAAACGCACTTTAGGATGGGTTGGATTGAAGTTTTACTTACCATCGAGAGTTTCTTTTTTAACTTTGGCGTCCCTTTGGCGTATGTGGCATGGAAGACAAGGCATTGGTCCTCCCGATTCTCCTGAATCTCCTGAAAGATCGGGACCTTAGCGCTGATACAGATTCAGGTTTTCTCACCGACAGATGGGGGAACCTACTCACAAAACTACAAAGTGGGGGGGGGCCGGCTGAAGTTGAAGTTTCCTACCCCTTCCAGTTT
>AVPN01001438.1:0-10107 GCA_000695325.1 Pleurobrachia bachei | reverse complement strand
TCCAATAGACTTGCCAATCCAATAACGAGAAGTGTAGCAAGTACGAACATACCGTGAATCTAAAAAAGTTGAGCATGAAACGTTGTGTATTTATCACGAATCAAAGAAAGAAAAAAAGATAATGATCTGTCATAGCTGGGAAATAGGAAATAATTCCAAAGTAGAAAATGAAAAGGGAAAGGGCAGGTGGCCCAACAAAATTCAGGGTTTAGATAAACATTTAGGGAACCAGCTGCAGAGGAGTTATTTCATATCCCCCAACTATCCCAGATCATTATCTTTTTACCGGGGTAAAACGCAGCTATTAGACATTATCGGACCAATGCTCTGCCGCGGTTCTCGAAATCGGAAATGAGAGTAGTTACTCATTTCGAGGGTAAATACTCTGACAGATTAGAAATCAACAATCGACCACAACCCACATACAGCTATAGCTGTGTATTGGTCATTTATCTATGAGAAATTGGGGAAATCCGAAAGCAGGAACTGTAGTGAAATACAGCTATAATTAGACGATTATGAAAAAATGTGTTATAATTACGCTAGTTCCATCGGAGATGTTCGTGAAGGATCTGATAAACCAATTTGGTAAAACAAATTTTGGAAGGCAGATTTGTTGGCGCTAGATTATTTAGAAGCATGTTGAAAGATGCTGCAAATTCACATCCATAAGGGTGTGTTCTACCACCATAGAAACCGTATAAACCAACCATTATTTCAATTAGATAAACAACGATTTAGCAGTACAGTCGGACCCCGATTTACCCGATTTAGTGACACCCCGATTTAGAGACAGGATAAATTTCCCCCGATATAGGAAATTAACGGTATTTCACCCCGATATACCGGGGACCCCGATTTACCGGGCAAAATCCTTTCCCCCGAGAATCCCGGTAAATCGGGGTCCGACTGTACTAATATTCAATTAAGAACAGGAGCTTTCGAATGATCTATGTCAGACGTCTTCAGCTGTAACAACAATGAAAAATGAAAGTGTTTATGTAGTGGAGAAGAGGATATGGGATCCGGGGAGGGGAGAGGAAGGGATGAGATCCGAGAAGGAAGATGCGATCCGAGAGGAAGAGGTAGGGGAGGTGATCCACGGGGAGGGAGAAGGTGATCCGAGCTGAAGAGAATTAAGAAGTTGGTCCATTATTTGCCCTTGGAGATTGAGCTCAGCCACAGGTATCGCTCCGGCCCAAAAAGGTTCGCTTCTTTCAAGGGATGTAGCTCGCAATCCACTGGACTGGTTTGTCGCAAAAGGTTATCAATTGATCCTGATGTACTGGAAAATACTCGAGAAGTTTGTCTGTCAACAGGAAGTGGGTCAACTTTAACATTGAAGTCAAATCTATCATTTGGCTTCAGCGAGTTTCTGCACTACGCCCATTTGGTTTAGAAGATATATGTTGATGCAATTATCATCAGAATTTGATGTTGGGTATTTTCCAAGGCCTCAACCTATCTCCCAATATTTTTCGCTATTCTCTTATTATGATCGAATATCGATTCAGTAATTCTCTTTTAACCAATTCATATCTTTTATTTTACCATGGAAAAGTGCTGACTTTATAGCTGTACAACGCACCGTATAACTGTTATCATTTCCTACAGCGAGATGGGAGTGAGAGAGAGAGAGAGAGAGAGAGAGAGAGAGAGAGAGAGAGAAAGAGAGAGAGAGAGAGAGAGAGAGAGAGAGAGAGAGACAGGAAGGTGTGCGGTGTGTTTTCTTTTTAACCAGGTCATCCCAGAGCTTGTTTGTCTAACTTTCTTTCGCCACCATCTGTGTATCTGTGTGTATGAGACGTGCGTTTTGATATACCTCTCTCTCCATCTTGATTTTCCTAGGCCTCGCGATAGTGATCGCTACGTCATCATCCTGTATTAGAATTATAGTTTTAAGGGGCGTGAGTGGGGTCAAGGGGGGCTAAGGGACAGTCGTACCTGAACCTCAGGCGTGATATGAGTGGGGTGATGAGATGTAGGTGGGGTTATGAGAACTGTTGATCTGTTGTTTATTTTTTCTCAATTTACCCCCATCGTCTAGAGCCTTTTTCACTATGCTTTCTTTACCTGTATTTGGAAATACGTAGTCAACTTAAGCTCATTAGCATAATTGCAAGTTTAATAAAACCCAATTCTAGTAGTTGTGCAGTGGGTTAGGACAGATCATGAGAAGAAGTTACCTACTTCTCAATCCCGTCCTTGGATTGCTGCTTCTCTTCCATGTCACCACAGTACAATCAACAGCATGTAAGTTAATTGATTAATTACGTGACTAATTAATTAATTGATTATAACCATAATGTTAACAATTAATTAATTAATTAATGACAATTCACATTGATTCGTTCAGTGCACAATTATATGTGCAGTAGTCTATCTTAGATATGCAGTAAACTTTACAAAAGCAGCTTAAACTACTATTTATTAATTGTTTATACGTTTTATAATTAGTTATTTGATTAATCACTTAATTAATTATCGCATATTCCACAGGTAAGATAAAGACAGAATCGAGCACACCAGCAGACTCTATCTCCAAGACATTCCTCAGTGAGCTAACACAGAGTGAGAATGATGGAGCTACCGTATATCACCTTCCTGATATAACCAACTGGAAGACAGAGGTGTGTTTTATCCCTGAATAGCAGTCACTGAAACCTGATCAGATCTCAGATCTCAGTGGAAAGTAGCCGCGGATGCTATATCAAACACTAAATCAGATCAGAAATAACTATAAAACAATGTGATCATTCCGTTTTAATGAAAATAATGATTCCAATTTCAGTTGTCGCTCGATTTCACCTGGGACTCTACCGTTCCATCTGAGTGTGGGGTCATTTGGTGGTTTACGAATGACGACAATGATCTGTTCCCTTTCTAATGGTAGTTACGGCATTCAACGGTACCAATGGTCGTCCTTCCGACCCTTTATGACCAGGGACTAACCGACTATTGGTCAGTGCACTGGACGCAATAATTAGACTTGCTGTGATATTTTGTTTACAGTTTGAATACTGAATAGTTTTATTGTTGCGATGGTAACCATTTCATTTACAGGTTGCTAAAGGATCTGATTCTAAAAAGCTTCTGTTCTATGACGACGCCACGGTATGTTTAATATACCAAATCATCAATAATCAACTCAAAATATAACCATTGATTAATGATGAAAGTGATCTTATTTTGAACTCATTTTTCGTTGATATAAATCTAATCCTGGTGCCTTAACTTGACTCTAATTCTGTAACATACATCTATTAAATAGATTCTATTTATAGTTAATTGCATACCTCTATTTATAGTTTTCATCTACCTCTATTTATAGTTTACATACCTCTATTTATAGTTTACATACCTCTATTTATAGTTTCACCTACCTCTATTTATAGTTTACCTACCTCTATTTATAGTTCACATACCTCTATTTATAGTTTGCATCTACGTCTGACACGAAAACTATAACGGATCCGGCAGCAACCGTAGTATCACTTATGGAAAAAGGTAAGTTGATCATTGTTCCCCCATAGATTGGAATTAAATTGATATATATATAATAGCTATTATAGTCCATTATTTATGTTAAATATGAAAGGTAATAAAGAATCAATGTTCTTTCCCGTGTGAACAAAACAATTAACTAAATAATGAATAATGAATACAATAATAACTGAATAATGAAATATAAAATGAGTAAACTCATTTTACATTCCACGTGTTCATTCCTATTTATTTCAGCAAGTGACTTTACTACAACAGCTGGATCTCAGACAGTTGATACAGATAAGGCGTTCTCAAGTACGTAGATTTTGTTATTATACATGATCTGTCTCTCTATCTCTCTGTTTCTCTGTCTCTCTCTCTCTCTCTCTCTCTCTCTCTCTCTCTCTCTCTCACACGCACTCCCCTCTCTCACTCTCCCTCACTCCCCCATTATTATAGGTGTTAACGTGGAGGGGGTTAGTCGGGTTCACATCAAGTCCTTTGGTTCCTGTCTAACACATAACCCCATCACATCCTTCGTCCAATTATACCGTCAAGGTAGGTGATACAGCGTCGCGTTAATTACTTAATTAGTGATATGGGCTGGAAATCATTTTGATTACTTTTTAGTAATAAGCGATAATTTCGATAATTAGTGATTATTATAGTAATAACTATGTATTAGGTCATCCAGTATTGATTGCGAATGGGATGTCATGGAAAAACGGTACAAGATAGAGACAAATCGACTGCAACAGCGTCTTCCTTGGACATTTTTGGGTCGGATAAGCATGGTTGGATCATTCGATTTGTAGCTTCATAGTCTCACGATCCATCTTTTACACCATCACTCCGGCTGCCGCTTTATAAAACAAAAACTGTTGGAAATGCGAAAGTTGGAATATGCTCACGTGTTTTCTTTTCTGGGGACGGATGATAAATTTGACCAATGTTCCTAGACCAATTTTTAGCCCTGGTTCTGATACTACCGTAATTGAAGCGATTAAATTCCATCTTCACACTCAAAAATTGGCCTTTTGCCAAAATTGCGCTATACGCACTCAATGTCCATTTGGTAACGTTCAAGAAGTCTAAATGCCACAAATCCAACGCTAAACCATAGCTAATACACTGTTCTAGGTTTTATCTGAGTTTTATTTAGATCGATTCATGGGTATCCGGTTCATGGTAGTTTTTAGCTCTGTGTGTAAAATGTTCAAAAAATTAGACTTCAAATCATTCACAAAATGCTCTTTGAGAGGCTAGAAAATTCATCCAAAACAGCCGGAAAGATGTTTGGATGTCCTTGAGCTGTTGAATGAGCCATTTTTGGGTGCAAGGACTTTCCAAATTACTCCTAAGGGGCTAAAACTGGTCCAAAATGGAGCTAAAAGAAGATGTAAAGCGGCAGCTGGAGTAATGGTATAAAAGATGGATTGTGAGACTATAAAGCTACAAATCGAATGATCGAACCATGCTTATCCGACCCAAAAAATTCCAAGGAAGACGCTGGTGCAGTCGATTTGTCTCTATCTTGTACCGTTTTTTGCATAGCACCCCATTCGCAATCAATACTGGATGATCTAATATAAGCAATAGTTAGCGATAATTAAATCATTCATCATCCGTTTACTTTGCCTTATTTTCCTCAAATGTTTTTAACTAAGGAGCAGGGGGCTGCAGCAGGGGGTAGGGTCTTTTTCTTCTTCTTCTTTTTTTTCATGACTTCGTCGTTCCTATTACATATATCTGGGGGGTAGGATAACATGAACATGCCCAGTTCTTTCTAACTTTCAAACTTCACAGTCACAATCTCATCAGGAACAGGAGATATATGCGGGCTTATAATAAAATCGAAAAGACCCCCCATATCCCTTAATTAACAAGTTTGGCTATAATTATAACACATGCGATTTAATCGAATTTTGTTTTTTTAGTTAAACAACTGTTCCGCCACTACACATTATTTATGTATATAAATTTCCCCATGAATAAGCGTCAATCCCCATCTACAGGTGTAGAAGTTAAACTTGGATTTCTCATCGACCTGTCCTCATCAACAAACCATTGTAAGTTCAATTAAAGCCAGGACTCGACCGAATCAGGAAATACTGGTCCCTGATTGGCTGATAACCAGTCACGTTAAATAACGAGTTCTGATTGGCTGTTTACTTGTTTCGGTCGGTTCATGATTAAATCACAACTTTATTAATTTTCAGTTGCATTTGCTGTCACAAGCACTGATAACGTGCAGGCGGATACGTTTTACTACTACGGGGACTTTAATGATGGAACAAAATTATATAAAACAATCTGCATGTATGTATTTGGTGACACCTGCTGAGAGAGAGAGAAAAGAGAGAGAGAGAAAAGAGAGAGAGAGAGAGAGAGATTTCTCTCTCTCTCTCTCACTCTCTCTTTTTTTCAGGGAAGCTTCACCTAGCAAATCTACATTCCAGTGTTTGGTCGTGAAAGGCATATCAATGGGAACTGTTACTGCATTTGCGGTAATATATATATATATATATAGATTATAATTGTTTACTTGTATCGGTCGGTTCCTGCCTGCAAAGCCATCTAAAAACTAAATTTTGATCTACTATTTACAGCCGATAAACTTTCAATTGGGTCATACTAGTGCAGTAACTTTGCTCAGCAAAAGTACACCAACTACGGATACTATTTCGGCGAGTGATGATACTGGCTGGTACTGCGTTAACTCTGACACAGGTTTTTATGAGTAATTAATTAATTAATTAATATATTTTTGTTTAGAAAATACCGGCCCTACGGACTGGAATATATATTATATTGTATCCGTTAACTCGACAAATGACATACATACCATATGGTATGTTTGTCATTTGTCGAGTTAAACTTAACGGACTATGTACATACAGCACTGTTAACTTTATACAAATAAAAGTTAACTGATACTTATTAACCAAACCTGTTTCAGTTGAGGCCGATAAACCGATTGTTCTTGTGGGGGATTCTGTTAAGTTTACTGCTGTATGTACTTTCAGCGAAGACAACTGTGACGCAGCGGGTCGTCTCCAATGGTAAATTATAATAATTAAAATACTTATGACACGTATTATTGTAGAATAATAGCAGAATTTAATTAACTATCAATGGGGCTGCTTATTTTAGTGCCTCATATATCAAATAACAAATTAGCAAATCATAGCAAATGATAATATTTGAAAGTTCACTCTGTGACAGATCGTGGTGTGCGTTTGTTATCTAAGACCCCGCAGTGTCGGATAACTGTTTATCTCTCTCTAGTATTTTAATTAATTAATTAATTAACAATAATTCAGGACGATTGGTACAACACCTCAGTCGACGAGTGATGGTATAGTGGAAAACGACTACCTCAACCACCAAAAATCCACCGTGTTCACCGCCAGCCCGGTTCCAGGGACAACCACCTACAACACCTATAAAGTCAGACTTGAAGGTAACACAGGAAATACTGGTCCCTGATTGGCTGATAACCAGTCACGCGTGACCTAAATAACGAGTTCTGATTGGCTGTTTACTTGTTTCGGTCGTCTCATGATATCGTTTTAATTTCATAATAATCAGAATTAACTTAATAATTCTTGGAAGTTATTAATTGTTATTTTTTCCAGACGGCGCAAACGATAAAAACTTGTATGATTTACATTCACTCTACCGTAAGTAGTTAATAGGTTAATTAGAATGCCAAATGATTACTGTCATACGCATATATCCCCTTTACTTAAATGATAATTAATTTACTTTACTTGAAACTTTTTCAGAGTTGAAAAACTATATAAATACATACCATATAACCGATGGAGATGGTAAGTTACATCGCATCTATAGTATGTATGTATATGTCGTGATATAATTGTACGTTTAGTTTGTAATGATAATAAATAATAATTGGGATATACATAAATGACGAAAGTTATTTCATTTAGTACAGTCAGACCCCGATTTACCGGGCCCCGATTTACCGGAACCCCGATTTACCGGGCAAAACCCTTTCCCCCCGAGCATCCCGGTAAATCGGGGTCCGACTGTAATTGAATTATGGACTGTTAAATATTAACTATGTATATCACTTAATTAATTGATACAAACCTTTCAGAGTACTACATTTCCGACCAACAAGACACCTCCTCGATCAATTGTGACGCTGTTGCCGCGGCTGGTGTCACTGACCCCCAATCAATTGCCGTGGAAGTATATCGTAAGTTTAATTCATTCATATGACAAAACAAACAGGTCCTTAACTATCTTCTTTCCACTGAATCATTCATAAATGATATATGGGTAACTATGGTAACAACATAAGAATACATTATTATTAAACACTTTATTATTTTATAATCCATTTCAACAGGTCGTCCGTACCGGGGTAATGTTATACCGATAAAAACAGCAAAATTAGGTACAATAACGCTGGATTCAAAAGTCACTGACGGGGATTATGAAACGAGTTACGTAGTTTCTACTGTCGCTCCTAAAGAGTAAGTACTAACCGACCGAACCAGGAAATACTGGTCCCTGATTGGCTGATAACCAGTCACGTGACCTAAATGACGAGTTCTGATTGGTTGTTTACTTGTTTCGGCCATAAATGCTCCTATCCTCATGAGGATCGTTGCAACGATATATGTACAGATCTTTATAAATGCAACTTACCGACATAGCGTGTTTTACAATTTGAAATAAAGAGTTTGAGAAGTTATTCAGAGTATCAATTGATATACACATACATTAATAGTAATATAAAATTTATATTCACAATATTATGATGGTTATTCACAATATTAATTAATTTAGGAGTTATTCAAATGTTAATTGTAATTAATTAATTTCAGTATGACATTTGAGTTTGACGGAGAGTATTTTATTCACGAGGTCCAGGTGGTTCTATTCAACAAGGATACTGCAGCTTCTGCTCCCGGGAATATTCTATGTACACCCAGTACAGAGTATACCACCGTCTGCAAGGTTAGTGACATAGACACCTGGTGCGACCCCCATACCACCCTCTGCAAGGTTGGTATTCTGTGTACGCCCAGTACAGAGTATACCACCGTCTGCAAGGTTGGCATTCAGTGCAGGATCATCTTGTATGATTAGATATACCCGAATTAGCTGTCTATCTAGAACATAATTATTAGTGTGGTTCGTAGATCCTAATTAATTTATTATCATAATTCTTGGCCCTACTTCCTAGTTTAAATTTTCAATACCTCGACCCCATGATGTATATAAATAACACGCCCCTCTCCTTAGGCTGCAGCCACCCTGACCGTCACACTGACATCGTCTAGTTACCCTGGAACTGCTAGTTGTGATGGTATCGATCGAGTTACGGGGTCGTCATTTTCCGGACAATTTTACAGGTTGGTTAAATAATTGGTTAATTAGTTAACATGATTTAAATTTATCAAAGTTATTATGAATTTATTTAAATAATGAATGATCATGATCTAAATAGTATTTACAACATTTAATTCAATAAATTTTAATTGTCTGACTTTTTCATGTTTTATCAAATTAAAATTTCATTTCAGATCGAGTTGTATGCAGAGGGCCACCAAGGTCACCATTACAGTTGGTTCTAACTCGGTCTTTTATTTCAACGAAGTTACCATCCTAGGAACACCAGGTAATAAGTTTGTTATGTTTTAACCCCTCCCTTTACATTTGTATGATTCGAGGGCGCGGCCGGCGGCGCTCGAAATATAGTCTAACTAGGCAATTATAAGTTACCATTTTAGAAAATCCACTTAAACTCCCCCATTTTCTCACTCAACCTTTTATTTGACTAACCCCCAACCCCGTATCTTTTATTCATTTTTAACCCCCCCCCCGGATTACAAGTACACAGTTAGCAGCAACACTTACTCCGTGCCGTTTACCACGACGGGTGATTCATGGATTTATGAATGTCGTGCTGATCCTACTACTTATACAACCAAGTCCGCAGCTTATGCTGTACACACTGTTGGTAAGAAATATTTGATCTGTCAGTCAGTTTTAGTTTGTTAATTAATTTTAGTTTTTGATTAACTTTAGTCGGTTAAATAATTTTAAATATCCTGCACAATAGGTTTTGAGATACCCCCTCGACTACTTTCAAGTGTTGGTACTGACTCGACACCGGTTAAGTTATTCGCCAAACTAACCCACGAGATTCCTACCTCATTCACCACCGCTTCTGTCACTTGGGTGAGTTAATTAGTTAATTAATTAATTAATTGATTAGTAAGTTGATTATTAACAATGATTTAAATATTAATAATTAATTGGTGAGTAACAATTAGTTAATAAATGATAATTATCAATTTTTTAATCATTAACAATATGAACTATGACTACATTTCTACTTTCTAACTAAATACAGTAATAAATAAATCACATTTCAGACGCAAACCGGTGGCTCCTACACTAACACTGGCTCATTGGTCGGAAAATACGTTTATGCAGATAGTGTAAGTTGAATTAATTAATTATTAACAATCATTAATTAATTAACATGACTAAATTAAAATATTGGAGGAATATTAAGCAATCCCTTAAGGGATATTAATTAACAAAATCTACCCAGACTCAAGCATCGGCCACTAATAG
>AVPN01001437.1:12672-22939 GCA_000695325.1 Pleurobrachia bachei | reverse complement strand
GTTACCATTGATTATTAGGTCTGAGATCAGTTAATTAGAGATCGCATAGATTAGACTAGAAACGGAGCCTAATTAGGTAACTCATCACATGTCCCATCTCACGTTTCCTACTCTTATTAGGTTACGTCACTGGTCACATATCTGATAGTGATGTTTACATGGCCGACGGCAGGGAAACACAGCGCTATGGAAACATAGCGCAAATATTCTTGTTATCCCAAACAATCAAGTTCTTTCTGTCTAACTATGATATTTTATTATTTCAGATCTAATTTGAATTATTATTTCAGCTAAAAATCCTTCGCAAGCAGCAAGTGTACAGGGCGATATTCATCTTTCTTGCTAATGTTATCCCGACCCTAATGGCATGTTCTATATTCGTGGTATACAGTGTCAGTAGAACACCAGACCCAGACACAGGGATAACTCCGAAATTAGACACCAACTTGGCTCTCTTGTATGTTGATTGGGGCTGGGGTGGTGGGGTGGATTAGTTGGGGCCTGGAGGTGGTTAGGGAGGTGGGTTGGATGGGCGTGTATGGGTGGGGTGGGACACAGGAATAACACCAAAACTAGACACCAACCTGGCAGTACTCTACGTGGGGTGGGGTGGTTTGGGAGGTCGGGTGGGTTGGGTACATGGTAGGGGGCTATGTGAGGTGGGGTGGATGCTGGTTGGGGTTTGGGGGTGGGTGGATGGTGTGGGATACAGGAATAACTCCGAAACTAGACACCAACACTCTTGTACGTGGGGTGGGGGCTTATCACAGAATACGCATAGTTTTTAGAATGGTACCTTATCATTCATGTTTTTATATGGTTTCTTTTTCACAGTAACCATGGAAACACGATTTCAGGACTCTATCCCTGCTGAACATTTTGAAGCTCCCCTTTATCCTGATCCCATTTGCGGTTGGGTCTTTCGTATCTGGCAGGGCATGTGCTGAGAGGATTACCAAGTTTCTTAAGGCCCCTGAACTACCCTCCCGTCATAAAGATGAGTGAGTGATAAACTATTACTTTATGATTATATTGTTCTATTATTATAACGACCCGATTTTCAGCTTAAAATGTTTCACCACACATGGTATCTTTACATTCCGCATGTTACCTTTACATAACATACACTACCTCTCCCACAGTGTCCCGGCGATCCAGAACCCCTCTGTATACGAACTCAAAGACACCACATTTGCCTGGGGAGACTCAGACGAAGCTGCTATAGCACTGAAATCCATGAACCTCGCAATCCCTCGAGGCAAACTGACCATTGTGGTGGGAGAGGTGGGATCAGGGAAAACAGCTTTTGTTAACTGTCTTCTTAGGGAAATGCACCTTCGATCGGTGAGTGGAACGTGCACTGTTTTCGGTTTCTATGTACACGGAGTTGCATTTCTTGTTCCGGAGTTTATCTAGGCGAGAGAACTAACTAAATAAATTACTAATATGTACTATACGACTGAGTTGACAGTGATAAATTGCCCTCAACTGTACACACACACGCCAGGGTGCTCCAAAAAGCACCAGACGCTCCAACCAATCAACCAACCAACCACCACACGCAGGGTACGATAGTCCAGAATGTGAGTGCAGATAAGATAAGTTATGCAGCACAATCCGCCTGGATCCTTAATTCTACTGTCCAGGAGAATATTGTGTTCGGGCAGCCACTAGATGAAAAAAGGTAATTGTAATTAGTTATCACCTGCTTAACATCTATTCAACATCTAGTTATCATCTAGTTATCATATAGTTATCATCTGGTTATCATCTGGTTAACATATGTTACAATTTGTATTTCTTAAGTCTCACCAACATTTTTACAAAACCTCAGTGATTATTTTGTAGTCTTACAAATTTATCTGACACAGATACAACGAGGTATGTAAAGCGAGTTGTCTCGATTTGGACTTTAAAACATTGCCTGCTGGTGATCAAACTGAGATAGGAGAACGAGGTGAGTAGAGACCCCATTGCCAACGAATTGTATGTGGTTATGCAGCCAATTAAATCAATTTGAATGTAACTAAAACTACATAGTGATAATAACTAGCATTACAAGCTGTGAGAATCACCCACACCCACACACTCAGATTATCAAAACACCCTTCTCTGCCTAGCTAGACTGTGTTTCGCACGCCCTTGAAACACATTTATAAATGTAATGGAAGGTTAAACCGTCTCCACCAGGTATAAACCTGAGTGGAGGACAGAGACAGAGGGTGAGCGTGGCTCGGGCTCTATACGCCCAATCTGAGCTGGTAATCCTGGATGACCCTCTATCTGCCCTGGACGCCCACGTTGGTGCAAAGTTATTTGATAAGGGAATCAAGAAGTTCCTGAAGGATCGGACTGTTATCCTTATCACCCATCATCTCCAGTATCTTCAGGACGCTGATTTGGTAATTGATTTTATACCTTTTGATGGGGCATTGAGTTTAAAAGTTATTCTGACCTTGTATTTACCTAACAGTGTGTAGGGCGTAGGTTGTAGTATCTACCAAACACTAAAACACCCAGCACTAACGTCTAACACCCCTACTATAATACAGGTGGTAGAATTGGAGCACGGTGCTATCTCCTACCAAGGTGACCACGTTGCCTACGAACAAACCTCAGCCTTCTACAAGGAGTTCCTGAAGAATCTGGCCGAGAAGGGTGAAGAACCTGATGAAGAGGGAGATACTCCTGGACCAGATGTTGCTGAGAGAACCTTGCTCTCTGATAGGAAGTTATCCATAGCTGACAAGGTACGAGTTGACAGACAGACAGACAAAATAACACAATATGTATCAGGGTTAATGGAGAAATGAGAGAGGCCATAATAATCAAATATGATTCAAAAGAATTTGATTTTGTTTGATTCCAACTTGATTTAGATTGATGATTCTAAAAGTCAGCGTCGTCGGTCATCAGGCCCAGTACTTGGTTTGTACAGAAGGGTAATTCTACCAAATGCATGTCTTAATAGCCCTTTTGCAAGTACGCCTATCGCATGTTGACGAGTCTCTCTTGAATTTTAAACATCAGTGGGCTTGGCATGAGTTCTGACTAGCCCACTGATGTCTAAAACTCTTAATCTAGTGCACCTGCTGGCGTGTAGAGGGGGTGTTTCGGTGGTGCTTCAATTTAGCCGCCCTTTCAAATAGCCAATCGCTACCCTACTCTTCCCTTCTCAGATAAAAAGACAGGAGTCCCAGGCCTCATCTCTGGGTGGTGAGGTAGAGAAAAAGGGTGCCCTTATCTCTAAAGAGGAAAGAGAGACTGGGGCTGTTAGCCTCAAGATTTACTGGACCTGGGCTACCTCAGCTGGTGGCACCCTCGCTATAACCCTGACAATACTCTTACTGGCACAGGTACGGTATAGATTTAACCACTCAAGGGCAAAAATTTAACGACTTTTTACATCTAACTCTGTTATTGAACCCAACTCTGTTTCCAGGTATCAGTGATCATCCTTCAAAATTCAAAGCAAATATATTGTACATCATATCATATCCCAGGTAAGTATCTCGACCCCTAACATGGCCCATTCCCAGGTATCTCGACTGCTTGTTGACTATTGGATTACAGTGTGGACTGAGAGACAAATAAAGGGCTGGGAGGATGATACTTATTATATCGGTAATCAGGCGTTTTGACACATGCCATGAAACAGGCGACTGGATAGTTGAACAGCAATTCAATTCACCACTAAACTATCCTCTCTCGCCCACCTCAAATCTCTCTCACCCCTAAATTAACCTCTTTCTCTCACCCCAGCCTCTCTCCCATCCCTAAACTAACACCACACCCCCACCTTGTTCAGTGACATACATTGTGGGAGCGATGTTATCTGGTTTTATAGTATTCCTTGGTACCGTTATGTTGGTGTTTAACGCCATGCTAGCCAGCAAGAAACTATTCACTGCAATGCTGACTAGGATCATGAAGGCGACCCCGCGGTTTTTTGATACAACACCCCTCGGTCGAATTATCAGCAGGTTAGTAACCATGGCAAATAGTTGAGTGGGTGGTTAGTAACCATGGAAACCACTGTTAGTTGAATTGAGTGTGTGGTTAGTAACCATGGGAACCAATGTTATTTAATTTTATTTCACAGTAGCCTAAACCCCGACCTAAACCTCTCTCTCTCTCTACAGGTTTAGTAACGATATAATAAGTGTGGATACGACCCTCCTGGAGAATATCAACAGCGCCTATACTCTATTCTGTCGAGTGTTGTGTGTACTCGCCATGCAGATATTCGCCAGTCCTTACTTTGCTATAGGTATAAGATGGTTTGCTGACCCACCCCTTGTGTTGGTAATAAAATTACCCCACCAGGCGGGCGCCCCGGTGGGCACGAGCACGTATTATATGCCATAATAGGGGTGACTTCGTAACCAACCCCCTGTGCTAACATTACTGAAAGTGCTGTCTGATATCTCTAAAACTTGGCTATTATTTTGGGACTTTAAAAATATCATTTTGTTTATTTCGTCTCAAACAACATCTAACATTTTTCAGCCATTATTCCGATTTTCCTGGTATACTACGTTGTACAGCAGATATATATTGTAACATCTCGGGAGATACAACGTCTCGACTCCATAGCCAAATCTCCCATTATGGCTCTATTCTCTGAGTCCCTTGGAGGTCTCTCAACAATCAGAGCGTATATGAAGTGAGCTCATTGACAATATATTTCTAATCGCTTCCAGCTGTATTTCCGATTCCCCGTTATTTCATGGGTTGCCCAAATGTGATACACCCCCGATATACCTCACAACTACCCAATCTAGGGTTTTGTGATCACATTATCTCCCCACTTACCACTACCCCACTCTCTAGGGTACCCAACTTCAAGTTGAGGATGCAGAAGTATATTGACACCAGTACCAACACCTTCATTCTTATAAACATGTGTGCAAGATGGGTCGGGTTCCGTCTCGACTTTCTTGGTTAGTACAATGTACAAAGTATATACATTATACATACACATCTGGCAGAGATGAGTATCTGATGAGTTTCGCTGTGTATTATAGGAGTACTAACGACCTTTATGTTTACAGTACTACTATAGGAGTACTAACAACCTTAACATTTCCCTCTGTGTACTAACGACCTCTATATTTGTAGGTGTACTAACGACCTCTGTATCTGGTCTGGTATGTGTGCTGGCATCTCAACAGATGAATAGTGACGGAGATTGGATAATATCTGCATCTACAGCTGGAATTGCCCTGGCATTTGCACTCACCCTACCTGGCGAGCTGAATTGGATGTTACGGAATATTAGGTTAGTTACAAGATGTCAGAGCCGTACTGGTTACCAATGGTTACCACCTGTTACCACAGGTTACCACCGGTAACAATGTCCTTATGCCACTACACCTCTGCGTCCCCAACATCCCTAACACCACCCTCTCGCCCAGTATGATGGAGATTTATATGAACGCTGTAGAGAGGATAGACAACTACGCAACACAGGTTCCTGTAGAAGCTGATGAAGGTACAACGGTACCACCCAAAGAATGGCCTACAGCTACACCTTCCACACAGATACAATCTAGATCCAACTAAAACCTACACCTTCCACACAGATACAATCTAGATCCAACTAACTAAAACGTACCCTCCACACAGGTACAATCTAGATCCAACTAAAACCTACACCTTCCACACAGATACAATCTAGATCCAACTAACTAAAACGTACCCTCCACACAGGTACAATCTAGATCCAACTAAAACCTACACCTTCCACACAGATACAATCTAGATCCAACTAACTAAAACGTACCCTCCACACAGGTACAATCTAGATCCAACTAAAACCTACACCTTCCACACAGATACAATCTAGATCCAACTAACTAAAACGTACCCTCCACACAGGTACAATCTAGATCCAACTAAAACCTACACCTTCCACACAGATACAATCTAGATCCAACTAACTAAAACGTACCCTCCACACAGGTACAATCTAGATCCAACTAAAACCTACACCTTCCACACAGATACAATCTAGATCCAACTAAAACCTACACCTTCCACACAGATACAATCTAGATCCAACTAACTAAAACGTACCCTCCACACAGGTACAATCTAGATCCAACTAAAACCTACACCTTCCACACAGATACAATCTAGATCCAACTAACTAAAACGTACCCTCCACACAGGTACAATCTAGATCCAACTAAAACCTACACCTTCCACACAGATACAATCTAGATCCAACTAACTAAAACGTACCCTCCACACAGGTACAATCTAGATCCAACTAAAACCTACACCTTCCACACAGATACAATCTAGATCCAACTAACTAAAACGTACCCTCCACACAGGTACAATCTAGATCCAACTAAAACCTACACCTTCCACACAGATACAATCTAGATCCAACTAACTAAAACGTACCCTCCACACAGGTACAATCTAGATCCAACTAAAACCTACACCTTCCACACAGATACAATCTAGATCCAACTAAAACCTACACCTTCCACACAGATACAATCTAGATCCAACTAACTAAAACGTACCCTCCACACAGGTACAATCTAGATCCAACTAAAACCTACACCTTCCACACAGATACAATCTAGATCCAACTAACTAAAACGTACCCTCCACACAGGTACAATCTAGATCCAACTAAAACCTACACCTTCCACACAGATACAATCTAGATCCAACTAACTAAAACGTACCCTCCACACAGGTACAATCTAGATCCAACTAAAACCTACACCTTCCACACAGATACAATCTAGATCCAACTAACTAAAACGTACCCTCCACACAGGTACAATCTAGATCCAACTAAAACCTACACCTTCCACACAGATACAATCTAGATCCAACTAACTAAAACGTACCCTCCACACAGGTACAATCTAGATCCAACTAAAACCTACACCTTCCACACAGATACAATCTAGATCCAACTAAAACCTACACCTTCCACACAGATACAATCTAGATCCAACTAACTAAAACGTACCCTCCACACAGGTACAATCTAGATCCAACTAAAACCTACACCTTCCACACAGATACAATCTAGATCCAACTAACTAAAACGTACCCTCCACACAGGTACAATCTAGATCCAACTAAAACCTACACCTTCCACACAGATACAATCTAGATCCAACTAACTAAAACGTACCCTCCACACAGGTACAATCTAGATCCAACTAAAACCTACACCTTCCACACAGATACAATCTAGATCCAACTAACTAAAACGTACCCTCCACACAGGTACAATCTAGATCCAACTAAAACCTACACCTTCCACACAGATACAATCTAGATCCAACTAACTAAAACGTACCCTCCACACAGGTACAATCTAGATCCAACTAAAAAACCTACCTTCCAAACAGATACAATCTAGATCCAACTAACTAAAACCTACATTCCACACAGATACAATCTAGATCCAACTAAAACCTACCTACTTCCACAGATACAATCTAGATCCAACTTTGATTTTGGATGGAGATGTCTATGAATCTAGATCCAACTAAAACCTACACCTTCCACACAGATACAATCTAGATCCAACTAATTGAAACATAACTTTCTCACACAGATACAATCTAGATCCAACTAAAACCTATCTCCCTCACAGATACAATCTAGATCCAACTAACTAAAACGTACCCTCCACACAGGTACAATCTAGATCCAACTAAAACCTCCCCTCCACAGATACAATCTAGATCCAACTAAAACCTACCTTCCAAACAGATACAATCTAGATCCAACTAACTAAAACCTACTAACTAAAACCTACTTTCCACACAGATACAATCTAGACCCAACTAAAACCTGCTCTCCACACAGATACAATCTAGATCCAACGGAGAAACTCGACGACAAGGAGGTCTGGGGAGCTCTTGAGCGAGTCAATATGAAAGAAGCCATAGAAGCACTAGACAAGGGTCTAGACTACCTGATAGCCGATTCTGGGGAAAACTTCAGTGTGGGACAGCGACAACTGTTGTGTCTTGCTAGGTAAGTAAGCGCTCCGTCAATATTGTCATCCCGTCAATAGGAGCCAACCGGGATATTATCTTTATTATATACATTGTGTACTATATCGATTTTTATCCTTTTTCAAATCAAATCAGGGCCTTTTTGAGGAGGAGCAAGATTATAGTGATGGATGAAGCGACTGCCAGTATTGACTTGGAGACTGACGAGAAGTTGCAAAAGGTAGGTCTAATTTTAGGAACCGAACGAAACAAGTAGACGACCAATCAGAACTCGTTATTTAGGTCCTGTGACTGGTTATCAGCCAATCAGGGACCAGTATTTCCTGATTCGGTCGGTTCCTGTCTCATTCTATTAAAATTCCCAGAATTCTCTCATGTCACAGAAAGTTACAGTTACAATAGGGTGTACGACTTTCTTCCTCAACCTACTAGTTTGGGTTATATACTTGGTGTCCGCTCAAGAGGCTGCATTTCTAACAACTCATTTCTTCAGGTTGTAAGATCAGAGTTTGTAGGATGTACAATGTTAGTCATAGCCCACCGAATCAGCTCCATAGCTGACTCAGACCTCATCCTGGTGATGAACGATGGAAATGTCGCAGAGTTTGATGCGCCTGGTGTGTTGGCGGCCAAGGAGGGAAGCGAGTTTAGTAACCTACTAACCAGCAACGTCCTATAATATGTGGAGCTGCAACTTCCAATGCTGCAGTAATAGTGGAGTACTCCGTGTTCCAGCTAGCTGTGTAGAATTGAGAGAGATTGAATCCTCATGTGGAGTTTCTGCTGTTAGTTGAATCTAGAAAGATGAAGGGATTATATACAATATTGCTGATTATGTTCCCATCATTATGTTTGCTTATGTACGTGAGTTGATTTTGTTTTGATTTAAGACATAATGTTAGAAGGAGCTATACCTCTCTATATAAATCAAACGTCTGAGAGAGAATAAAAGTTAGGTTTAAAAGATATGATACAACTTTGCAGGAACCGACCGAATCAGGATATACTGGTCCCTGATTGGCTGATAACCAGTCACGTGACCTAAATAACGAGTCCTGATTGGTTGTTTACAGTTTACTTGTTTCGGTCGGATCCTGCAACTTTGGATGTGATATCAGTTCCAGAAGTGGCCCTGGTCTCAGCATTCATTTTATCAACTTATTGTGTTGAATCCAAGCAACCAAACACGACAAACCGCCGCGGCTGGGCTAGAATCGGAGTCAGTGCCTGACCATATTATCATTTCTTTCTGTTCTGCACGAGATGGTCAGAGAAGGGTCTGGCGTCACCGGATAGGGTATGTGTGTCTTGTTACCAGAGCTGTTTCCAACCTACAGTAGGTAACCTAGTGAGAAACTTGACAATTTTGTACGCTACAGATCTGTAACAAATGCCCATTTATTTACCAAACTTTGAGATATTGTTGTATTATTGTTGCCGTTCTACCCTCACGATAAAGTCGTATAGCTTTCCCGGCTGTATGTAACACAGCCCGACCGCGATTCACCTGGCCTCGATTTACCGGGCAAAACCCTGTTCTCCGAACGTCTCGGTAAATCGGGGTCCGACTGTATGATACATTCCATCAGTCCCTCGCCGGTTCGATTATTTCATACTATCGAATCCTAACTTGTCACTCAATAAACTCCACTTTTAGATAATGGCCATACTCATCCGATCCCTCTGTTGAGTACTGGACAAGTCAGCCCTACAGCTACCCATCAAGAATTACAAAGTGAACGGAGAACGAGAATGTGAAGTGAAAATGAAAATGGTAGCTCATGGAATATGAATGAATACCGAACTTAGCAAACCCTGAACAAGGTCAGTTGAAATGTCTATTCATTGATATTGACAATGAAGGGGGGACGAAATATGAAATATCAAACAAAAATTCTTCATTTGCCCCCCCCCTTTGGGATCGAGTTATATTCTTATTCCAGCTCATGAATTACTCTTGTTTTGTAGAGCTGCCCCATGGTAACAAAGTTGACCTCAGGGCCCCTAAGAAGGATCCCCCTTGCTCCTAATTATAACTCTTGTACAGGAGAGCAACTATTCCCATTTCACGTTCTCATTTTGATTTTCTCCCTTTCTCTCCAACCCTCTTTCATCTTTAGAGAGGGGGAGGGGCACACAGCACGTGAGTGATCACCCCACCAATCATGTCTCATCTTTTTCTTGATTCTCTCTCTCTCTCTCTTCCATCTCTCTCTCTCACTCTCTCTTCTGCCAGTGCGGGCGTGTCGGTGAGGTAATTCCCC
>AVPN01001434.1:0-16205 GCA_000695325.1 Pleurobrachia bachei | reverse complement strand
TATAATCGAGTACTATGTCGTATACCGATTAGTGACCTTCCTCGATTTATCTCAACCTCCCCTGGGTTGAGAGTAGTGGGTATGTTCTTGTAAACACACTATCACACTTCTCTCCTTCAGGTAATTGCAGCCTCTGTTGACAGTAAATTCACCCATCTTGCCTGGATTAACACCCCCCGAAACAAGGGAGGTCTTGGAGACATGGATATTCCCATCCTCAGTGATCTGACCAGGAGTATCTCACGGGATTATGGTGTTCTGCTAGAAGATGAGGGTCATACTCTTAGGGGACTCTTCATCATTGATGATAAAGGTGAGTCGTTGGTTTTGAAGGTTTCTTGGCCTTCGTAGGGCGTGCTTGGCGCACCGGCAAGGGAGGGATAACGTCGTTACCAAACGGAAAGAGGGTCGAGCAAGGCAAGGTGAGTCAGTGGTTTTTAGAAACCTTATCGGTTATTCCTATCCCTTGCATGTAGGACAGATTTTTGTTTTGTTATAAAACTTTGATTTTGTTCCATAGTTATAGCTGACTAATTTTTTCCCAAATCCAGCGATATGTCCCGAATGTCCCATCCTTACCGGGCTATCCTCACTTCAATCCTTTCCAGACTAAATCCTACAACATTAGTACGACAAAATTTACTGCTAAACGGGAATACACTAACAATCAAACATAAAACAATGGTTCTAAATCGAAATGTAACTGTTTTTGGGTTTGGTAAAGCAGCGCTATCCATGTACCAAGGGTTGGAATCAGTTATCGGTAGTCACATTACCACAGCTATCTTATCGATACCTCACGAAGACACCAGCCATACTCCTTCTTCCAGACAATCCATCCAAATTACCCCAAATCTCTCCAAATCTCTTCAGATCACCCCCGGTGCCCTAAATAACATGCCAGATACAGACAGTATCAGAACATCTCGCTCCATAATGACCCAAGCTGGTAAACTAACAGAAACTGATGTTTGTATCGTGTTGATTTCCGGCGGTGGATCAGCGTTATTTTCTGACCCCCTCATCCCTCTGCCTGATATGTTGGAGACGATTAGTACATTGGTGAATGTCAGGTGCAAGTATTATGGAGTTGAATTCGGTTCGGGGACGGTTGGATAGGGTTAAACAGGGTGGTCTAGCACGGGAACTACAAAATGCAGGGGATGTTGTGAGTCTTATTATATCTGATGTGATTGGTGATCCGATTGGAGTCATAGCAAGTGGCCCGACTCTCGTTGCTAATGAGGTTGCCATGACAACAAAAAGTGGTTTAGATGATGAGATTTTCATGACAACAAAAAGTGGTTTGGATGTCATCCAAAGTTTAGATGTCACCGTTCCTGAGTCAGCTCTAAAACTTCTCAAAAACTCTCAGACTCCAGATCTCCCAAAATGTCCTCGCCTCTCAAACATGATCATAGCATCACAATCCTCTGCTGTTACCGCTGCAATTGACTCTCTAAATGATGCTAACCTCCCAAACTTTCTTGTCACTAGTGGGCTATGTGGAGAAGCTCGTGATGTTGGTAGGGATATTGTTAGATCTATATACGGGGAGGATACCCAGTTCACCACAGAGAGATTCAGGAAGATAATATCGACCAAGGGAAGTTGTTGTTTTGTGTTTGGAGGAGAAACTACTGTTACAATTCGGGGTAATGGTAAAGGTGGAAGGTTGCAAGAACTTGCTCTATCAGCCCTGCTCGAGATCCAGAGACAAAAGTCTAGAGAAGGAGGAAAGGAGATAAAAGGAGAAGGAGGGAGGGGGTTAAAAGTTACTATTTTGGCAACTTCAACAGATGGACAGGATGGACCAACAGACGCCTCGGGAGCTTTAGTGTCATCTGAAACACCAATGTCAAGTGAAGATTTGGAGATTTTGGAGGGGTTGTTAGATGATAATGATTCTTATACTGCGTTGGATAGAGTTGGGTGTTTGTTGAAGGAGGGGAAGACAGGGACTAATTTTACTGATATTGTTCTGGTGTTTGTGGAGTATGAACCGACCAAATCAGGAAATACTGGTCCCTGATTGACTGATAACCTGTCAGGTGACCTAGATAACGAGGTTTGATTAGTTGTTTACTTGTTTTGATCGGTTTCTGTTAAGAATTATTGTTGAAACTTTGAAGGAAGGAAAATCAGTGAGTATTTTGTTTTATAAAATTACCGTACTTTTTACCATTTTATAGTTTTTAAAGATGCAGTTTTTTTAAATTATAAAAACCCCATTCTAACTCCTCCAAATCTCTATTAAAATCCAATTCTAACTCCTTCAAATCTCCCTACTCAGGTATTCTGAGGCAGATTACTATGAATGACCTACCTGTTGGACGGTCAGTGGACGAGACACTACGACTTGTTCAGGCATTCCAGGTAATGATTCCACCTTTTACATACAGGCCCACTTGTAATTGTATAGTTTTAGCCTATACCGGCCCTATTTCATTTGTTTCCAGTATACCGTTAACCACCCTAGGCACTGATCTTCTCTACTATAACCACCCCTAACCACCCTCCTCCCACAGTATACCGATAAGCATGGTGAGGTTTGTCCCGCTAACTGGACCCCCGGTGCTGACACCCTAAAACCCGATCCCAGTGGTAAACTTGAATACTTCGAGAAAGTTTGCAACAAAAACAAGAAGACCAAAGCCGAGCTATAAATACTGAACAAGAGTTATATAACTTGATGCTATTCGAGAGTTATATAACTTTGCTTTTGTGTGTTGAATAAGCATTTAGTTGAGTATATTGACTCTTATCCCCCTTTTTCGTTCAGAAAAAATGTTGACCAGTTAGAATGTTTTTGGTTTTTTGCCTAATTTTTACACTTTTCCTCCCCAGCTCGAGTTGATTTTGGGTTTCCATTTTAACCTGTTGTGTGTGTTTGTGCGTGCTACCACTCTATTTATTACAACTTTTTTTTGGTACATGCGTTTAGACGTTGCGTTTTACTTGACTATTTCCCCCATTTCCCCATACCAGTACAGTCCATGTCTCCCGAATGGACTGCTGTCGGACCCCGATTTACCGCGCAAAACTGTTTATCTCTAGCATAAATCGAGTTTCGACTGTATTAAAAGTTGCCAGGTTCTGCCTACAGATCGCGCGTTTGAACATAACAAATTAAAAGTATCCTAATCCGATTCCAAAATGCCAACAATTTCTCACTAAGCACTGCAACAGTGATAGTAACGATCTCACCCCTTTGTAAAGCTATGGGGAAAAAAGAGAGCTATGTTAAAGTATGACTCTCTCTTTTCTTTCCCCTTCCCCCTTACTTGACTGTTGTCGGTGCACTAGGCACAACTGGGGCATGCCCAAACATATTCTATATGTTACACACTGCTGCAGCACTGCTCTGTGTGTAAGTATAGGAAATATCTTCTGCTGCAGCAGCTGCTGCAGTCCCCTAATATTTTCTCATTTTGCTGCATGAATTTTATTTTGCTGCAGAATTTTTGCATTTATCTTTCCTTCATATTCCAGAGATCGGGACACTGGGGAGGGAGGGGAAGACAGGGACTAATTTTACTGATATTGTTCTGGTGTTTGTGGAGTATGAACCGACCGAATCAGGAAATACTGGCCCCTGATTGGCTGATAACCAGTCTACCAGTCACGTGACCTAAATAACGAGTTCTGATTGGTAGTTTACTTGTTTTGGTCGGTTCCTGCTGTGGAGTATTATTGAAACTTTGAAGGAAGAAATAAAGTTTACTCAGATAGTACTGAGACAAATATTGAATACGTATTTTGTTTTATAAAATTACCGTACTTTTTACCATTTTATAGTTTTTAAAGATGCAGTTTTTTTAAATTATAAAAACCCCATTCTAACTCCTCCAAATCTCTATTAAAATCCAATTCTAACTCCTTCAAATCTCCCTACTCAGGTATTCTGAGGCAGATTACTATGAATGACCTACCTGTTGGACGGTCAGTGGACGAGACACTACGACTTGTTCAGGCATTCCAGGTAATGATTCCACCTTTTACATACAGGCCCACTTGTAATTGTATAGTTTTAGCCTATACCGGCCCTATTTCATTTGTTTCCAGTATACCGTTAACCACCCTAGGCACTGATCTTCTCTACTATAACCACCCCTAACCACCCTCCTCCCACAGTATACCGATAAGCATGGTGAGGTTTGTCCCGCTAACTGGACCCCCGGTGCTGACACCCTAAAACCCGATCCCAGTGGTAAACTTGAATACTTCGAGAAAGTTTGCAACAAAAACAAGAAGACCAAAGCCGAGCTATAAATACTGAACAAGAGTTATATAACTTGATGCTATTCGAGAGTTATATAACTTTGCTTTTGTGTGTTGAATAAGCATTTAGTTGAGTATATTGACTCTTATCCCCCTTTTTCGTTCAGAAAAAATGTTGACCAGTTAGAATGTTTTTGGTTTTTTGCCTAATTTTTACACTTTTCCTCCCCAGCTCGAGTTGATTTTGGGTTTCCATTTTAACCTGTTGTGTGTGTTTGTGCGTGCTACCACTCTATTTATTACAGTTTTTTTTGGTACATGCGTTTAGACGTTGCGTTTTACTTGACTATTTCCCCCATTTCCCCATACCAGTACAGTCCATGTCTCCCGAATGGACTGCTGTCGGACCCCGATTTACCGCGCAAAACTGTTTATCTCTAGCATAAATCGAGTTTCGACTGTATTAAAAGTTGCCAGGTTCTGCCTACAGATCGCGCGTTTGAACATAACAAATTAAAAGTATCCTAATCCGATTCCAAAATGCCAACAATTTCTCACTAAACCCTTCCCCAACTAACAGAAATTGCTACAATTTCTTACAATTCCTTCCCAAACTAATAGGATGAGGCCAGCTATACTCGGCCTTGTGGTTCTCCCGGCTCTCATCTCCGCACTATCCTTCAAACTTAACCCTGAAGGTAAACCACATGAGGTGTTATAATTAATGTAAGGTAAGGAAGGATTCGTCTAAATTTTAATCAGCTCTCATAGTTCTTATAAATCCTGTTTATATTAACTTTATAAACATAATTAAGCAAATATTACGACTCCCTTCTAACTGAGCTCCTCCCTCTCCCAGGTACACGATGTATCAAAGAGGAAGTACACAAGGGAGTGTTAGTTGTTGGAGAATTCAAGATTGAAGGTCTACAAGGTTCCCACGAAGTAGATATTAGTGTCACTGATAGCAAGGACGGGAAACTGTTTGCTAAGGAAAAGGTACCGTCACGATATTTGCCATGATTTGTCACCTTTTGCCTTGTCTAGCTCTCTCTTTTTGTGAACTCCGCCTCCTGGTTGAGCAAGACAAATCGAGAATGGGGAGGAAAATACATGGGGAATGAAGGGGGTTGTGGAAAGTGAACTAAAATCCTGAATCAAAATATCCTTTATTTCTTCCTAATATAATTTCTGTTCCCAGGCTGAGAGTGGAAAGTTTGCCTTCACACTGGACGATTATGATATGTTTAGTGTGTGCTTCAAGGGACAAAGGAAATCTGAGGTAAGACAAAGCGAGCTCCCTGTAACTGTATTGTGTAACAAGCGTGACTTCGTAAGCAAAGACAGGTTTAGATAGTGGGTGGATCAAAACCTAAATAGTATTTTTAGCCAATCTCTGGGGGTGATATTTTTATATACCCCGCTAGCTTAAATAAACCGCCAGTGGCGAGCAGTGCCACTGGCGCGCTCTCAATAAACTGCCAGCTGGGCGGCGGTTTATTTCCCACTGGCTGGCAGTTTATTCGTACCATCTATGTTACATTCAAATTGTGTGTAAATGATCAGTTGTCACTGAAATACAAAGGGGACACTAATTACAACACTTACACACTACATCGGAGAGAAAAAAAACACCACATTCCATCAATTACTCTCTCTTTGTCTCCCCTTCTGTCTCACTATGTCAATCCCTCTGTGTTATGTCTGGCATGCCCCTTATCATGTTATTTCTTTCTTTCTCTCCATAGTTAATGTTACCAAACAATATACACTCAATGGAGAGATGTTTTTGACTGTTTCTCAGTGCTCTTTGTGTGTTTTGATTTGTGTTCTCTCTCTTGTTAGTGTGTAACACTTGAAACAAACAACTAAAGCAGGGTATATAACCCATAAACTCTTGCCTCTGGCACGTTATAAGTTTAAACCCCTCCGCCTCTCCCTCGGCTTCGCCTCGGGATCGTCGTCGTGATTTAAACCAGTTTATCCGCCAGTGGCGGATAAACTACAGCTACCTTCTCCCAGCGGCGCGCTGGGAGAAAGGTATCTGAAATAACGCGCCACGGGCAAGAGGGTAGGCATCATATATAATATGTACGTACGCGGTGGAAACAAGACTCCCATCAGATCGCCTCAAGTTGCAGTGGTGGCCAAGGAAGCTCACAATTTGGGGGTTCTTTCCAAACTTTTCTCCGTCCTCTTTGTGTGTTTTGATTAGTGTTCTCTCTCTTGTTAGTGTGTAACACTTGAAACAAACAACTAAAGCAGGGTATATAACCCATAAACTCTTGCCTCTGGCACGTTATAAGTTTAAACCCCTCCGCCTCTCCCTCGGCTTCGCCTCGGGATCGTCGTCGTGTTTTAAACCAGTTTATCCGCCAGTGGCGGATAAACTACAGCTACCTTCTCCGGTCTCCCAGCGGCGCGCTGGGAGAAAGGTATCTGAAATAACGCGCCACTGGCAAGAGTTTATGCATCATATAACTTTCTGACACACACCTACAAATTACTTTAGGTAACAGGTCGAAGTCCCCCTGCTCAGGATCTTGATGTGAACCTGTCTATCAAGAGGGGAGTTGAGGCTAAGGCTTACAACGAAATATCAAAGGTAATTTAACAATTAAATATAGAAATCAGCCCGGCTCTCGCCAGATATTTTTCTAGTTTCCTCTCTATTTAATCCTCATCAGATCTCAATTCTAATTGATGATAGTATATATCGTGATGAATTATGGCCTCAGCATAGTATTCAAACAGAAAGAGATAGCTAGAGAGACCGAAAGTGGTAAAATCAGCCATTAAAGTTAGTATGTACATAACCCATATTTTGTTCAGGCCGAAAAGTTAAAGCCGATGGAACTAGAATTGAAGAAACTAGAAGATCTGTCTGAAGCTATTGTTAATGATTTCCAGTATATGAAATCCCGAGAGAAACTTATGAGAGATACAAATGGTAAGAATTTGAAAATGAAATTCCGATTTACGCTCCAATATCCGCATAGAATCACAGTTGTAAATGCACTAACCCCAACACCGATTGGCATCACTTTTCAACAGTTGTCCGTTTTGGATAAACTCTTAAATCCTAATGACCATGTGTGAGGAGTATCGTTCATCAAAACAGTGTACTTTTTACTAATCCACCACTAACTCCCGGCACATCTCAAAATCCCCTAAAATATTCAATATCTTGGTTGTTCTGGTGATGATCGTTGTGGGACACCAGATTGTGCCACGTTATGGCACAATGTCACACTTTGCGTATCGCGCGGTAACACCCAACTACAGATTCCCGCGCTAACTCGATGACGCGCACAGCCTGCCACGTCTGTGTGTGTCCAGGATTGAAAACACGTTCCACTCAGCTCCACCCATCATGATGAACATGGGAGCAGCAGTGGAGATTTCAAACTCCCCTCCATAAAAAACCCCCATTACACTCATCCGGGAGACCTTCCACCTCCCACTCCAGCAAAAGCTGGATCAGAAGAGTTTTTGCCTTGTTTGTACCTCTATATTCTCACCTCGGCTTATCTTGCTACCATTTGGCAAGTCATCCACCAGACGCAGCACTCACAAACCAACAATCCCCCCAACAATTTCATCACTTCTAACACCCCATTCCCCCTTTCAGAATCTACCAACTAACACCCCATTTCCGATTTCAGAATCTACCAACAGTCGAGTTTTGTGGTTCAGTGTGTTCTCTATGGCGGTTCTACTTGGCCTAGCTCTGTGGCAGGTGTTCTACCTCAAACGGTTCTTCAAGGCCAAGAAATTGATCGAATGAGATGGGAACTTTCTTGGGAAAAGGGACTGATTATTTGCAGAGTGAGACTGATTTGGGGGTGTGGGGGAAAGAGAGATGAGAGGGGGAGAAAAGTGACTGGGGATGTTCCATCACTGATCGTTTCAGTTTCACTCGAAGTTTTTATTGTTATAGGATATAAATATATTTTGTTGTAATTGGAAAACTCTGTGTTTAAGATTTTGTTCCAACAATTGATGTCAAAAGATGGCCCGAATTCATTGGCATGTTCCTGGCCTTGTCTGTCGGCTCTCACACCGGACGAAAGGCCTGGTGTGAGCTTACGCGAGGCGCTTCAAGGGCCGAACAGATAGACTGTGCGACATGCCCAAGACTGCGTAGCATGGCAATGAATTCAGGACAGCGCGAGAAACCCGTTTGAATGAAATTCAAACGGGTTTCTTGCACTGGTAATGAACTGTAAACCTTATCTTACCGATGTGTCGGAGCTGCTCGAAGGACGTGCCAGCCACCCTGCAGAATGCAGATAGCTGTTGTTGAGTAACTCCTCCCCCTGACTCAACAAGATAGCTGTCAATACGACTGCAACCAGGGCCCAATAATCACGATTCACGATGCCTATAATGAATATCGGTTCGGCCCTTAGACCCCACCAAGCGTGTCACCCCATGTTCACGTTTGTCTGTTCATGTTTGTCTGTCTGTTCATGTTTGTCTGTGTAGATATGCAATGTGTCTCTCTGTCACAGTAGAGTTCTGTCACAGTAGAGTTCGATCTGAGTGTCGGTTTCTGGCGAGTGCCCACGTTTACCATCTTAGTGGACGGAGGGTCTCTGTCTTGCAAGATCTTGGTGTTAGGCGGTGCTATTATAGCTATAATAGCTAGTTGGGGTTGGAGGTTTAGTGGGGACGGTGCTGGTAGGTTGAAGTTGGGCTTGGATGGTGGTGTGGCGGGGTTTGTCACTTGTCTTAGTTCCTTGGGTTCGGTCGACCACGGTCTGGCAGCATGTTTCATGTTCTCAACCTTCTGAGACCAGTCTAGACTTTCAAATATTCGATACTCTACAAATAAAACTCGCAATTTTCAGATCTAATGAATTCAGGCATTTAAGCCAAATCACTTACATAATAATAATTAATACTTTCAATGAACTAAATAGTAAATCTCTCACTCAAAAAGTCCGTAATCATAATGCCCTGATTACTAAACCCCATTTTACTGCTTAACTTCACTGCTTCTATTCAGTATTCCTGCTGCGGTACAGTACCTTGCTCAAGCTGAGGTACAGTACCTTGCTCAGGCTCAGTTACTGTAGGGCCTTCTCCGTATTCCAGTTCAGGAATTGCCCCTTCATCAAATGGAGGTGGTGCTCCTTCATCAAAATCTTCAAAGGGAGGAGGGGGTCCGTTACCATGACGACTCTTCTCGTGGTGGTGGTGTTTCTGCTTGGCAAGATCTACCTCAACGTCTACATCAATTTCAAGGTCTGGAGATTCTTTATGTTTGTGATGATGATGACGATGGTGTTCTTCTTGCTGCCTAGCAACCAATAGTTCCACTTCCTCTCCCTCTTTTGCAGCGTCTTCAGCATCTTTTACACTTTTAGGGGGTGGGGGAGGACGGGTGCTGGTATGTAGAGTTATACCTCTAGCTACCAAAAGTTTAGGTTCTTCATCGGCTTCCGTTTGAGCTACAGTGCCTTGCACCTCCTCCACCACTCCTTCATCCCCCTCTGTGACGTAACTCTCTTCATCTGTGACGTCATTATCTTCCTTAAACGCCACAATCACATCACAGAATTGCAGAGTAGAATCTTGTGAGAGGAGGGTAATGGAACTTCCAGTTAATTCACAATCAAGGACGTAGAGAGTGGCGGTGGAATTGTAGGTGATAGTCCCACATAGTTGGGTGTCAACGTAGACCTAGTGGGAGAGAGATGGTGTGATTATTATTTTTTTAGAGTTGAGTGTACAGTGTTATACACGGTGCCCGTAAACGTTGACATGTTCCACGTCTGTCAGCTCTCGCACCGAGCCCGAGCGCTTACGAGCGGCGAATGGACAGACTGCGCAGCAAGGCAACGTAAACGGTGCAACAGTCCTTTATATATTACGGCTGTTGCATTGCACCTCTCAATTTGGGTCGCAGGAGTGGTATCGGTATGCTATGATAGCTGCCTATTAATGCAGAACCTCTATACCATATTCAAGCTATATGATATACAGCTGAATTTGATTTACCTCTGTTCCATCTATCTTCTTCTGCTTGCGGCCATTCAGTAACGGGAACACAGCGATTGAAGCGACTGTTTTAGTTTCTGGACCCTGCACCGACCAACTACCTTGTCCCTGAAATATGAACATGTGTCTTAGAGTTGTAAATTAGTAAATTTCGTTTGAGTTTTATCATTTAAAAAACTCATGACATATCAAGATTTGCATCATACCTTTTGCTTCCGTTTTGTTTTAAAACACGATTTAGAATTCCCGTCAATTCCTCTCACTGCTTCATGGTTTCGAGCCTCACTACTAGCATTAACGGTGTATCCAGCAGGGGCAGGGATCAGAGCCGGAACTTGCTTCTTTTTCCATTTCCTTCTCCAACGTCTAGTTTCCAGTGCTTCAACCTCAGTTTCTTCCTTTGCTGCGTCTTCTGCATCCTTTACAGATTTCGGGGGAGGGGGAGGGCGTGTGTTGGTATTTAAAAATATACTTCGTTCTACCAAAAGTTCAGGTTCTTCTCCAACTGCAGTTCCCTCAGAGTCTTCTGCATCTTTCACACTTTTAGGTGGAGGGGGAGGAGGACGGTTGCCATTTGATCGAGCTGCCAAAACCGATCTTCTTAGTGCTGAGAATTCTTCGTCGTTGTTGTTCGAGGATGCTGAGCCCAATAGAAGGAGGACAAGAGATAGATAGAACCACATAATGGAAATATGTTTGTGAATATTCTGAGTTGGTCAGTGGGTTTTTATAGTTCTGTCAGATTCCTGCAAAATGGGCTCGGGTTTTGTTCTTCTGCAAAACAAGCGATGACAATTAAAACGGGGGCGTTCTTTGTGTGCCTTTGTTGTGTCATGAGATGCAGTGATCAAACAATGGATCAGTCTTTGCAAAAAAGGAACGAATACAAAGGTTCAGTCTCTGCAAAAAAAGGGGCGAATACAATGCCTAGCCTCTCCCTGGAAGTCATGAGCCGTCGTGTTTTGTTTGTAGACGCCATAGGATGGTTGCCCATATTATTTGTTGAGTAAGGGGGAAGGGTCCCTTCTCCACCCTTCCCCCTTACACAACAACATATTATTATGGTAACGGGTCCCGGTCATAAATAGGGAGTCAGATGAATCTTTCAAGATTTAAATCACAATACATGATATATACCCTTGGGTGGCACCATTTCCATGGCATGGTTTGTGGAAAAATAAAAACAATTAATTAACTGAAAATAAACAGATTGGATAACCTTATCGATAATAATTGGTTTATTGTCTGATGTTGGTAAACCACAAGATGTAATGTTTTTTATTTGCCGCCACCTTTTGGAATTGGAGTCCAAACCGGGCAGTAGTCCAACCCATATATACTCTATAATAGAGTCTAAACATGTCATACTCATATATTGTGTAACTTCAATTGTTCATCTGGAGCGCACTGAACACGACTCCAAAAAGTCCAAATATTACTGTCTTTAATTGTTCTCAAATGTTAAAATTGTTCAACATCAAACTGATCCTTTAAAGCCCATTAACATATGTAAGTACAGCATTCCGGACGGCAATAGGATCGACCACACCCATCGCCACATGTGCCACGGCTCTTGAGCTATCTGTGATCTTGCTGCAGACACCAATGTCATCGACCTTTAGCTTCATTTCTGTGACTGAATAGTTTTTATAGGTTGATAAAATGAACCAGGGCATTATTCGACGATTAAATACCAATTCAAATTGAACTTCATTCAATTATTACAGAACTATTCTAATTATGTACTAGTTTCAATAATATCGACTCGATATACATATTAACTTACTTTGGTACAACTCTGGATTTAAAACGTACACAAAACAGTGGACGTCGTGAATGTTTAATCTTCGATCATCCCTCGTCGTTTCGTTGTATTCAACTGAATGGATTTAAAATTAGGTTTAGTTTTTGTGGTTTGGGTTGACAGTGTCAATCCAAACGAACATGTTAACATTAATATATCAAACGTAGGGCGAAAACAGTCGTGCCTGAACTTCATGGTTTCCCCATTGGACTTGGAGATTCATGGATCAACCAAGCTAAAACTTGATTTAGATAAAACATACCCATTGATTCGAATGCACCGTTGACGATGTTTTTAATGAAGTTGCTCTGCTCCTCAGCTAGTCTTTCAGAAGTCTCTAGAATGTAATCCATATCGAATCTGAATGTAAAAATGTTATTGGCATATTCTCTGCAGTCTTTCGGATCTGATCACCACCATGCATGATCACTGTCTGCAGCGCCACGATACATCATGATCGAGGAAATTTACTCGTGTAATACATACCTTATTTTGATGGTCAAATCAAGGGGGAACAACACAACATTAGATAGTCCAAGAATAACATCTGCCGCAGCTCCATCCATCCCGAAGTTATACTCTGATGCCATATTGGTCTTTGGACAGTTTCCTTCCTCGTAGATCGCTCCTTAGAATAATTGACATGGTTGGTTAATTGTTGAATTAGTTTGAATAAAACTATAGTGGAAAATGGTGACTTTGATCCGACTTATACTTTGAATTGTTCATACTTTTTTACATACATTGTGCTGCGTGAGGTGACTCATATCAACTTTTAACATGTCCATGTCAGACAACCTTACTAACCTCCCATGATAACAATTTGTTTTGCTCTGGCAAGGAGCCCAGGATTAGTTTCCTCAACTTTGGCCAGGTTTGTGAGCGGTCCAATAGCCACTATAGTTATTGTGTTTGGGTCTGATTTAGATAAAATGTTGGCAAGGAATGATTCTGAGGTTGGTTGAGTGCATTTTGCATCGTAGACTTTCGTTGAAAGTGCTGAGAGTACACCTGAAAATAAACAATTGTCAATTCTGAATTAATGAAATCGGTTAACTGTTAGACTCTCGAAAACCTTTGTGGATGTTTCAGTTATGGAGGAGCGTGATGCGTGGTCGCGTGGAGAAAGCTTGTTCAAGTTGTTCCAGAATTCCACCCGAGTCAAGTACTTAATTAGTGTATTTGCTAAGGGGAGATCTTGAATTTCCAGGAATCTCAGGTCAAGTCGTTTGAAACGCACTTTACAGTGTTATTTAATGATTAAACTTAAAATACCTTTGTGGCCATCGGACCCATAAAACAGTGAACAGTGTCGATCATTGAACTTAGAACATCCAGACCGATAAACTGGTACATCATTGATTTTTAGAACCTGTGGAGGGTAGTTTGTTAATCATAGAAATGTGCTATTTACTCATTAACTTAAGCAGTCAATTTGCAATAATTCATGATTAACTTGGAATAAGTTATCATTACCTCTCGCAGAAGTCGACTTGTGTTTTGAAAAGCTGCTTCCGTAGGGATATTTCCACAAACTGTTGTTACACCTAAACAACAAATTTTAAGTTCCAATTTATCACGTTCATACTTCATTTGCTTAATCTGATCGTACTGTCTAAGCAATTTCTTTTTTTAAAAACGGGGAGAAATGTTATTAATACAACCTAGTAATTTCTACCTCTAATTTTGCATTTTCCAGCTCGATGAAGAGCTGCAAAGTTTGCCGTGCAAAACGTATCGTCTACGCCACAATCAGTGTCAATTACAATTTGGGGAATCATAGTTCTATAGTTTCTTGTAAAAATACATTGTTAAAAAATAATGTGTATCATCATGATGCATCATTGGGGAATCATAGTTTTATAGTTTCTTGAAAATATAAATTTATTAAAAGATATGTGTATCATGTGCATATAATAGTTTCTTGAAAATAAATTGTTAAAAGATAATGTACAACAAAGTTATACAACTGTATTTAGGACGCTACACATGTTTCATCGCAACCCTTACGGGAAACGAATATAAAAAATAATGTACATCATATTAAATAGCGGCTAATCAACAAAGGATACATCAAATCGACTGTAGAGTTGGACATAAAATGACTAAACAATGATACGCATACAGCCTGCTACTAAGTTGTAGTGAGTAGCAATGCTATTTGATCATTAGCAATAGCACAGTCAATGGCATGGGTATGAGCAAGCTTTTCGGACATTATCTAAATATGTGAAATATGCTCGTATTTTTAAACAGGAAACATGGTTCCTCTTCCGAACAGGAAACATGTTTCCTGTTTAAAAATATGGGAATATTTCACATACTTTCGTATCGGAATATCGGAATAAGGTACAATAAGGTATAACCTCGAATTATTTAGCACCCATAATATATGGTAAACCATTGATCTCTACCGAACCCTCACAGAGCGTGGTATGTGAGCCACACAAGTTAATTATGGTCGAAGTAAATTGGTATCCTACAAACAAAAATGTAGATATAATCATCTAAAATGTAAATATGTGATGTCATTCATACAAACAGACGCTAGCGTTCCAGAGGCGAAATGTTCTCAAAAGTAGTGATACTTTTGATTACGAAATATCAAAATAATAGATGACAACTTTAACTACACACAACTGAAGTTATGATCTGTAGACTAAAAACGTTTTATAAGATGGGCGATGGCGAGCAGCTGATACACGTTTTTCATGAGAAAGGGACAGTTATAGAACTTTAAAGGAAGCCTCTAGCAAATGATCTCTTCGATGTTCTATAAACTTCTACATTACGTCAGTACACATGGAGCACTGCCAAATGCCAGAATCCCATGCCAGATAGATAGAAGTGCCAGAGAAGTGCCAGAGATTCTCCATGATATGATAAGCAAAACGAAGGATCTGTTCGATGTACAGTAGGACCCCCGGGATGCTCGAGAGAACGGGTTTTGCACGGAATCCCGTGGGAAGTCGCGATACAGTTCTTTATGGTTTCACACCCGACACCCGACACTCGAATAAGAAGACTATTCTTCTGAAGAAGGGGAGGGGGCGTGTGTTTCCACTAAGAAAATAAACAGACATGAGGCTCCATGTGGAATCTACTCAATGCAACATCACACTGGACAGTTGGGCCGGGGGTATGCGAGTCTGAAAACCGGTTTTGTTGTCTAAACAAGAATATATCCAAACAAGTATATATCCATGTTAATACACTGTATACTAGTTTGGTGTGACGCTAATTTCCTGTTAAATATTATTACAAATAACATATGCACTCGTACGCGGGTATTTAGGGGGAATCACGCGACCTTGCCAAGATAAAGTTTGTATTGTTCGTAAGCGGAAGACATGGTGTCAAGCGACTCAAGACTAGATAATATATGGATATATTCTAAGGATAAATTATTAATAATTTAATGATCGGGTTTATTTCAACAGGAATCAAGGCATTATTTTTAAGAAATGAAGCCGAGGAGCGATCTCAGAACGGGGCAGCTATATCGTGTAACCAACACCGCCAAAGGACAGCTCTGCATATAAATAAATACTGCTATATATTTATATACTATCACGTACATGAATTGTTTGCAGGCAAAAGTCCAACACTAATCCCTCTTCCTTCAAAAATTAGATCATGATCTAGTTAAGGCATTATAGGAAACTTAGGGAAGCGGTTTCGTACGCGTTTTAGTGTATAAAAGTCAAACCTAGTGCATATTACCTTGATGGTCCTCAATTATAATAATCTACTGAAATTTATGGTATCACCATCGTATAATTTGGTGACATAGACACCTGGTGTGATCCCCATCGCACCAGGTGTCTATGTCACCAAGCCCATATTGTGCGTTATCCTTCCGCCGAGGAGTCGACCGCGGTAAATCAAGGGTTTTCCGTATTCAATATTTACACCTATGTCCTATATATGGATAGCAAATACACATTGAATTCTGCCGAACTATTTCCTAAATCCTAAACATTGTTTAGTAAACAAACTGCACACATCGTTAGTACGTCCTGATCAATATGACCTGTTCGAATCACAACAAGCACACCCTGCAACTAAAAAATATTTGTTGAGTAGGTGGTGTTACTCAACAAGAAAAGCTTGTTTTCACCAACCATTTAATGTATGATTAGATTACTGGTTAAAATGGTCTATTACAACTTAA
>AVPN01001433.1:10617-22754 GCA_000695325.1 Pleurobrachia bachei | reverse complement strand
GGCTGAAGTATCAGGAGTCATTGTCTCTTCAACTTCATTTGAAGTTACAGCTTATCCACATTCAGGGGAGCAACCCCCTCTGCAATCAGTGGAGGATCTAATTGCAGGTGGTGACACTTTCGAGGGACTTCAGAGACTTCACACATTTGTCACCTCCCTGAGTTTCATGAACAGCACTACCATTGAGGACGTTCTGGCAATCATAGAAAATATTCCTCTCTCTCAAAGCCGCTCCTCCGTCGAAATATTGGCCATTTTGCATTCACTAACTTCCCAAACTGCAGTTGTTAAAGTTTCCAGTCGTGTAAGCGACTTAGCTACGGAAGCTTATGCGGCCAGTGGTGAAAACTCCCAGCACTACGCAGAGGAGTGTGCTCTCCTAACCTGGGCTGTCATGGAAAATCTTTTAAAGATAGCGATTCCGGAAGGTTCCGCGTCAGGAGTCGAAGAAACTTCTCAGGTCAAGTCGTTTGAAACGCACTTTAGCCGCCGAACCACTCAACCATTTTGGCTAATTCAAAGTTTATCCGATAGACCATGTCAAGGGCATTGGGGTTGGGTTTGGGGTCGGGATTGGGATGAGCTCGGGATTGAGATAAAAACGTATATGTCAGCACTTAGCCAACCACCCAGATTTTAACGCTGGCCGAAGAACTCGACATGATCTCCTCGCAAAACAAATTTCAAGTCTCTATCTTATCAGGGGATGGAGCTATGGCTGTCTGATACTCGGTCCCGCGCAGCAAGGGACATAGTAGTTTTGGGAAACTTTTAATTTATGCCGGGGTACCGCCTACCGGTTCAATAAGTATCGGGAAATGCGGCTGTGTTTGAAAAATGTTAGTACTTAGTTTGTTTCGCGTTTGATTCTTCAAATCAATATTTTCTTGTATCTAGGTCTATAATGTAAATTGGATAAACAATGACACGTTTTTTACTGCTGGTACTGAACTTTCTTACACTCGGATCAACTGCAGGTGAGATATTACCTTAATCTTAACACAAATAATTAGACGCATTGTAGTCTCCCACCTCAGTAAAAGCATTGTCCAAGCAGCTGGCCCACTTCAGCTTGCCTCCGGTCTTCAAGGGGGCATAGAGGCAGCGGTACACAGTATGTCCTAGTTTTTCTTGGATGATGGAATAGAGGGTGTTCTGTTAGCCAATGCCACTAACGCATTCAATGTATTGAACCATGCCACCGCCCCAGTATAAAACATCCGAAATCTCAATTCACCTTTATCTATTTATCTCACTATCAACATCTATTGCATTAGCATGTTCCCAATTTTTTTTCCATTCAGGGCGATATTTGGCGTTCTGTTTTTCCTAACTAGTAGGGTATTTCCAAGGTCCCCGCACCCCTCGGTTGGGCCTGGGGCACTTGCCAGTGATTAGCAGTAATGATCACATTATACAGTTTGGAGGGAAGCGACGTGTTCGGATGACCCAACGATTGACCCAGTGCCCTGGGACCTAGCGGTGGTACCTCTCCACTTTAGCACTGATGGATCTTCACACTACATGAACACGTACTTCTTAAAGTCAGACGCCACTGTGTTAGGTTTGTGACTAACTAATTCAATATTTGCAGAAAATAGCGAAGATTGCCAATATTATTTTTGTTGCTCTAAATCAAATTCACGTTAAATTCAAAATGTGCAATTTTCAACAATCAAACACCATACTACATTTTCGATCAATATCAACAATACTGGGAATAATTACTACCTGGCATTCTGTACGGATGAACTGCCAGGTTCGTCTGAGCCGGATGCAGCACTTACCAGGGATGCATACAACGACACCCAAAGCAGCGCCTCAGGACTGGATGGTAACTGGACGATGACAATGTCAGGTAGCTGATCCCCGCCCCCTAGTTTGTGCATGACTTTCAATGACCGATCAAGACGGGTATTATCCTGTCACATTCCTAAAATCGTCCTAAACGTCTAAAGTACTTAGTTTGTTTCGCGTTTGATTCTTCAAATCAATATTTTCTTGTATCTAGGTCTATAATGTAAATTGGATAAACAATGACACGTTTTTTACTGCTGGTACTGAACTTTCTTACACTCGGATCAACTGCAGGTGAGATATTACCTTAATCTTAACACAAATAATTAGACGCATTGTAGTCTCCCACCTCAGTAAAAGCATTGTCCAAGCAGCTGGCCCACTTCAGCTTGCCTCCGGTCTTCAAGGGGGCATAGAGGCAGCGGTACACAGTATGTCCTAGTTTTTCTTGGATGATGGAATAGAGGGTGTTCTGTTAGCCAATGCCACTAACGCATTCAATGTATTGAACCATGCCACCGCCCCAGTATAAAACATCCGAAATCTCAATTCACCTTTATCTATTTATCTCACTATCAACATCTATTGCATTAGCATGTTCCCAATTTTTTTTCCATTCAGGGCGATATTTGGCGTTCTGTTTTTCCTAACTAGTAGGGTATTTCCAAGGTCCCCGCACCCCTCGGTTGGGCCTGGGGCACTTGCCAGTGATTAGCAGTAATGATCACATTATACAGTTTGGAGGGAAGCGACGTGTTCGGATGACCCAACGATTGACCCAGTGCCCTGGGACCTAGCGGTGGTACCTCTCCACTTTAGCACTGATGGATCTTCACACTACATGAACACGTACTTCTTAAAGTCAGACGCCACTGTGTTAGGTTTGTGACTAACTAATTCAATATTTGCAGAAAATAGCGAAGATTGCCAATATTATTTTTGTTGCTCTAAATCAAATTCACGTTAAATTCAAAATGTGCAATTTTCAACAATCAAACACCATACTACATTTAGGTTCGATCAATATCAACAATACTGGGAATAATTACTACCTGGCATTCTGTACGGATGAACTGCCAGGTTCGTCTGAGCCGGATGCAGCACTTACCAGGGATGCATACAACGACACCCCAAGCAGCGCCTCAGGACTGGATGGTAACTGGACGATGACAATGTCAGGTAGCTGATCCCCGCCCCCTAGTTTGTGCATGACTTTCAATGACCGATCAAGACGGGTATTATCCTGTCACATTCCTAAAATCGTCCTAAACGTCTAATAATTCCTCTTTTATACAGATGTGGGTATAGTGGTAGAGTTTGAGGGAGAGATATTGATTGATCACAAATATAACAAGAGTGCTGATAAAGCTGTCAATTGTGAGGAGCAGTGGTATGGAAAAATAGCATTTGTAGATTTCTGTGGAGGCGGCGCTGCCAACTATTATCTGGCAGGTCAGTAAGTAGTGGATATAATGTATAGTATATATAATATTAAAAGTAGTTATATATGCAGGCTTCCCTGCCAGTGGGGCAATGGGACGTGGGTGGGGGGGTGTCTGAGTGCTGATTACGATATAATGTTGTTTGGCAAATGGTATTATTACGATGCATCATTTTATAGGTTGCGATCCTATCGTGAACGCTGTTAATACAGTGGAGACTACCCTATTGGAAGAAGAGACGGTAATTTGTAATGATGGATATGGAAGGATTGGTCCATCCGTCATGACATGCCTAGTGAATGGAACTTGGAATGAAACTACCCCAACACAATGCCACCAACTGAGTAAGCTGAGAAGAATGCAACGTCTTTGAATGGTTGAGCTACAATTTGCTAATAGTACATGATAGGTATATAGTTAAAAAATTTGCAGAATTCAAAACTTGATAAAATTTCAGGTTACAGCTGGACCTGTAGCTCAACTCCGTCTGACGCAGTTGCCTGGCAGTCCCAGTTTGGATTAGACTGTGATCTGGAGCTCAATGGTGTCTCATGTGACGGGTGCACTGGCGATATTTGCGCCTATTGTCCAGACGAATTCATTTTTGAAGCCTGCCTGACGAGTGATTGTTCCATCAAAGTCCCACTTAGTCCCACGAAAGAATCTTCCCTAAATGTCCATCTTCCTGTCGGTGATCCAGATAATGGGTTTTCGATCACAATTGCTGCTACGATGCAAATATCAGATACGGTTTATACATCCACAAGTTTTGATGTAACCTCGCGGCAGTACTCTGGAGCACAGCCCTCCTTGAGTTCAATTAAAACACTAATGGATAATGGGGACACCTTCGAGGGGCTCCAGACTCTCCTTGCCTTTGTATCTTCAGTCAGTGACTTGAATGGCTTAGAGGAAAGTATTGTGGACATACTTGACAGCGTTTCTCTCTCCAACAGCCACTCCTCCATCCAAATCTTATCGATCTTGGACGAATTGTCTATGAATTCAGCAGCTGATATAGTCCACGACCGAGTTCTTCACCTTATCAATTCAGCATACGATGCGTGCACTTCCAACTCGCCAGCTCACTATTTTGGCTGTAAAAGTCTAATGGCGGACACACTGTGGAATATGTGGAACCACAGTATCATCACTTGTGCCAGGAACTGTGAAGGCGGACTTGTATTTCCCTTCACTGACGTCGAGTTCGTGACTTCGGTTCGGCCCAGTTTTGTTGACGACTTTGGGTGGAGGGTTGAATGTGATGACCTCGGGAACGTAACAAGCAATCTCACGAGCTACCCTGATAAGGTCAATCTGAGATTTGACCCGATCACATTGGAGAACACTACATGTGACGTTCACCTAGTCTTCAACATTAGTGGACATTTGTTTTTGGACAGTACCGAACTGAATATAATAACAACTCCAATCTACACGATGCCTTGTTCCTCAACCCCCTCCGCAGCCTCTGCGTGGACTGAACAGTTTCAAATTTCCTGCAACCTCCAAGTGAACGGAGAGGATTGTATTGGTTGTACTGGTGATACCTGTACTTTGTGTCCGACTAGTATAGAGTACAAAGTATGCTTAAACAGTGACTGCTCAATCTCAGTGCCCCTAAACGAGACTGCTGGCACGAATTCACCCCTCACTGTCGACCTTCCCTCCGGGCCCCTGGAGAACGATTTCAACATCACAATAGAAGTTTCGGCTGAAGTATCAGGAGTCATTGTCTCTTCAACTTCATTTGAAGTTACAGATGTCCATCTTCCTGTCGGTGATCCAGATAATGGGTTTTCGATCACAATTGCTGCTACGATGCAAATATCAGATACGGTTTATACATCCACAAGTTTTGATGTAACCTCGCGGCAGTACTCTGGAGCACAGCCCTCCTTGAGTTCAATTAAAACACTAATGGATAATGGGGACACCTTCGAGGGGCTCCAGACTCTCCTTGCCTTTGTATCTTCAGTCAGTGACTTGAATGGCTTAGAGGAAAGTATTGTGGACATACTTGACAGCGTTTCTCTCTCCAACAGCCACTCCTCCATCCAAATCTTATCGATCTTGGACGAATTGTCTATGAATTCAGCAGCTGATATAGTCCACGACCGAGTTCTTCACCTTATCAATTCAGCATACGATGCGTGCACTTCCAACTCGCCAGCTCACTATTTTGGCTGTAAAAGTCTAATGGCGGACACACTGTGGAATATGTGGAACCACAGTATCATCACTTGTGCCAGGAACTGTGAAGGCGGACTTGTATTTCCCTTCACTGACGTCGAGTTCGTGACTTCGGTTCGGCCCAGTTTTGTTGACGACTTTGGGTGGAGGGTTGAATGTGATGACCTCGGGAACGTAACAAGCAATCTCACGAGCTACCCTGATAAAGTCAATCTGAGATTTGACCCGATCACATTGGAGAACACTACATGTGACGTTCACCTAGTCTTCAACATTAGTGGACATTTGTTTTTGGACAGTACCGAACTGAATATAATAACAACTCCAATCTACACGATGCCTTGTTCCTCAACCCCCTCCGCAGCCTCTGCGTGGACTGAACAGTTTCAAATTTCCTGCAACCTCCAAGTGAACGGAGAGGATTGTATTGGTTGTACTGGTGATACCTGTACTTTGTGTCCGACTAGTATAGAGTACAAAGTATGCTTAAACAGTGACTGCTCAATCTCAGTGCCCCTAAACGAGACTGCTGGCACGAATTCACCCCTCACTGTCGACCTTCCCTCCGGGGCCCTGGAGAACGATTTCAACATCACAATAGAAGTTTCGGCTGAAGTATCAGGAGTCATTGTCTCTTCAACTTCATTTGAAGTTACAGCTTATCCACATTCAGGGGAGCAACCCCCTCTGCAATCAGTGGAGGATCTAATTGCAGGTGGTGACACTTTCGAGGGACTTCAGAGACTTCACACATTTGTCACCTCCCTGAGTTTCATGAACAGCACTACCATTGAGGACGTTCTGGCAATCATAGAAAATATTCCTCTCTCTCAAAGCCGCTCTTCCGTCGAAATACTGGCCATTTTGCATTCACTAACTTCCCAAACTGCAGTTGTTAAAGTTTCCAGTCGTGTAAGCGACTTAGCTACGGAAGCTTATGCGGCCAGTGGTGAAAACTCCCAGCACTACGCAGAGGAGTGTGCTCTCCTAACCTGGGCTGTCATGGAAAATCTTTTAAAGATAGCGATTCCGGAAGGTTCCGCGTCAGGAGTCGAAGAAACCGCTCCAATCTCAGCTGACCAGGAGTACTACAACAAGTACGTTGACTTCGATTTCGCAGCCGAGATGGAGGAGGCGGAGACCGAGATGGCAAGTGAAAATTTGTGTGACTCAATTCGACAGTTGGAAATCTCAGCGGTGGAAGCGCAAAAACCAAACGCTGCAGTGGGACAGGTTTCAAATATGAGCTCCTCGGTCATTTCGTTTAGTCTGACTTTAAAGCACAAAGATGAGGTTGGGGATGAGCCTATGACGAAACTAGGGGATGGATCAGTCTTCATTCCCAGTATAACATTTGACAGTGTCGGAATATTTGACGAACCAGTTATGTACTCTTATTTCCGGTTGGATGATAACCCGTGTCAAGGAATGGAAAATGCGGACAGGATCACGTCCTCCATAGTCGGTGTAAATGTCACTTATGTTGAATCCGATACTGCTAGTGAAGGTGGAACGAGAAAGAGAAGTTTGGAACTTGCAGACAATTCAGTAGTACGGGCTGACAATGACAAAATAGATGGAGCGATCGAGGTTCTTATCAACCCTAGTTTTCCTATTTTATTGAACACATTCACACTCGACCCAAATAAAACCAACCAGTATTTCAAGGTTAAGATCGCCTCTGGATCTGATATGGTCATGGTTATTCAAATTCAGGCAGAAGGTGATGTAGAGGTGTGGATGAAATACAAATCTTTCCCGACATCTGAGGACCTACTCGGAGTATTTCCTGACAGTGACCTAAGAGATGAAAAGAATGACAAGTTGGAAGAACTCGAGTTTTCATACTGGGATTTCGGTTCCACTGACAGTGTGTTAGTTCCCTCCAAAGGAGAGGGTACCTACTACTTTAAAGTCCTCTCAAATGACACGGACACATTCTCTCTGAAAGTCCTGACGACAGCCTGTTTAGAGTGGACTACCAGTGGGTGGTCTCTTGACACGGGGAATGTTGGTATTTTAACCAACTCTACAGCCACGCACTGCTCCTACCCCGGGCCCGGATACTTCGCTGCAGATATCCGATGGTGGGCTGTCAAGGAGTACATAGAGCCGATAATTCCCGTCTACATCGTTAACAAGAATGATGCGTACCTCTGGTCTCCGGTCGTTATGATCCTCGTGATGTTTGTTTCTATTTATCTGTTGGTGCGGCGGCTGGATGAGCGAGATAAGGTCAGCCGGTCAACCCTGTACCGTCTCACTGAGAATGAGACCGATTACTCCTACACCGTAGATGTGTGCACGGGCCTGCGGGTCGGGGGGTCTACGACCGCTGCGATACGAATTGAGCTTGTTGGCGGTAAAGGTAAAGCAGCACTGGATATCAATCAATGTGGCATTGAGCTGTTTGGAATTAACCAGACTTCAACATTCCTGTACCACTCCGACAAAGATATTGGAGAATTGGAATACATCAAGGTGTCAACTGATTGCTCTGGCAGCAGCCCAAATTGGTATCTAAAGGAGGTCCGGGTCCGAGATCACCGATATCACAGGTTTCCTTTCAACGGATGGCTGGGTGTTCAAGCAGAGACGTTTTCCTCTACGATATACCCCTCGACAGAACATTCTCCCCGCAGACTATTGCAGTTTGTAACCAGTGCGATAACTGAATACCATTGTTTTCTCTCCGGGGTACTGAAGACTAGGACCCTCCCTTCAAGAACATTCCTTCTCACCATGGCAATGACACGGATTCTCTTCGTTTTATGTTTTAGTTTGGTCTCCCAAGATTGGCTCATCTTGTCTCTTCTAGGAATCTCCCCGCTTCCCCTCTTACTGCTCCTCGAGTGGGTGGTCCAGCAGCTTGCTTATAACAGAAGTCACAATCACCACATTGAAGCCTATTCACCTAAAGAGCAGCCAATGTGGCCCAGAAAGTTCCACAATTCCTGCCTCGAAATTATGCTTACCAACTTGCCTGTTGTTTCCATGGTAGTACTTCTTGCGGTATACCCAGGGCTAGCATACACCAGCCGGGATGTAGATGGTCAGGCTGTCCTGATTCGTTTTGTCGTCCTTCTTGCAGGACTGCTGTTTATTGAGCAACCCATAATCAGCTGGATACGGTGCTACCTCATCCGGGGAACTGACTTCCTCGATCACACACAAAACTTCGAGAAGAAAGTGGAAGATCACCACCTCGCCAACTCCGCTTCCCAACCAACAAGTCTGTTGGATGAAATGCTCCAAAGTATCGAGAAATGGAGTGGGATGGTCCGGAAAGAACGGAAAAATCAACAAGTATTCATCAGGCTGATAATGTATGTGCTATTCATTGGAATTGTAGTGGCGTTCGCAAAACAAGACAGGAACGTTAATTGTTATTATCTCAATACCTCCTTGAAGTCCTTATTTACTAAGTCTGCCAAATACGAATCAATTGAAACTGTGGACGAATACTGGAAATATCTTCAGAACAACTTCACTGAGACGCTCTCTGATGACGCATTTTACGAGAACACTGGTACCATTGCTCCTTCAGAAAACTATCTATCGGATGGTACAAACATCATTATCTCCATAGCCCGGTTGAGGCAGGTACGGATTGAGCATCAGAATTGTACCACCACAAACGTGACAGAACCGTTCGTTAGCTGCTGGCCACCCTACCGAGACGGTTTAGAAAACAAAGCAAATTACAGTACCAGCTGGGAAGATCATGTTCCACTACCTGCAAATGCACGGTTTCCCACAATCCGGTATAGGTCCTATTGGGCCTGGGAGGAGGGGCAGCATTCTTTCCGGACCCACGGCACCCTAACTAGCTATCCTGTTAGTGGTTACACAGTCCCTCTAGCCAATACGCCCCGGAACGCTAAAGCCCAGATGGAATACCTTCAGAAGGATGGTTGGATAGACAGGAATACTCGGGCAGTGTTAGTTGAACTGACCGTGTATAACCCCTCAACAGGGCTCATGTGCTCCGTTAAATTATTGGCCGAGTTCCTACCTACGGGGAACATTGTCACTTCATCATACTTCCACTCAGTCAACTTCTTCCTCTACTCCCAACCGATGTCAATTGGAAAAACCAAAGTGGAGATCTCATACCTCATCTTCCTGACGATGCTGACTGTCTACAATATGTACCAGTTTATTAGTGCGAGAACTAAAGGCACTAAGGTGTGGAGGGGGTTCTGGAGTCTTCTAGATCTTGGTATCATGGTGATCGGATGGACGGCTGTGGTGTTATACCTCATCAGGCAGGAAGTTCTCCAAGCAGCGATAGCAGAATTTAACGAAACACCCATAATAATATGTCTGAAGGTTAGACGACGTCTCAAACTACAGGAAAAACGCGATTGTCTGGGTGGACTGATGTTCCTTTTCACTGTGAAGATAATCGACCTGTTTCTGGTAAATATGAGAATTCGTGTCCTGACCATTATCACCCGCCGATCTCTTGTCTCTCTGGCGAGTCTTGGTGTTCCCTTCTTCGTTCTCTTTGCTACAAAATGGGTTTGTAAGGCCGACGACAAACCGAGGTTAGAGGCATGGAAGAGCCTCTGGGGCCTCTCCCTGGGCAGCACATTTGGGTTTGTGTTGGGCGAGGTGAACTGGGCGGAAATGCGAGATACTCACCCCGTCCTGGCACCAATCTTTGGGTTCCTTCTTGGTATCAGCAGTGTGGTGTACTTTGTAAACCTGTTCGCGGTTATTGTATGTCACGAGATGGCCGAAGTTAGCAGTGGACCTGCCACAGATAAAGAAAGTTTCCCAATATTCACTTACATGGGGAAACTCCTTGGGGATTTCCTGACTTTTGTGTGTCCCGGGGCCGGGGAAATAGCACGGTGGTGGGGCGTTCATTGGAAGAAGCATCAGAAGGAAAAGTATGCGGTTGGAGAGGAGGGTGATACAACGAGGAATCCATACTTGGTAGAGAGTGAGAGAAGAGTAAAGGAACAAGAGGAGAATATTGAGAAGTTGAATAAAATGATTGATGTTGTGGATGAGAGGGTAACTAAACTTGTTAATCTGATTTTGGAGCGCCGTCAAATTAAGCAGTGAACACAAGACTTCTAAAAACATAGAAAAATTAATTAAATAAGATGGATTTAATATATAAAGAAGCTCAGCTGCTGTCTTTTACTCCATGGAGATCCCTGTAAGTAGTGGTCTCACGTAGTTCGAATTTTGGACCAAACTTCTAACCACTTGAGATTACTACAGGGATCACCCCCTCAACATGTCTCTACTACGGACGGTGCTTGGGTACGGTGCACCCTCTCTTTTTGGGATAACATGAGACTGAGAGAGACAGCGCAGGAGGATAGATGAAAGAGGGGATATCATACCCAAGGACGGTGCCATCACGGTCAATGGTTAACAAATATTGTAAATGAGGGTTGGAACATAACGAGGTCAATGCAAGTGGTTTCTTCGTCTCCTTCTCAAACTCTGTCCCGGACTCCCGCCCGCCGACGGATATGATCCTCCCAGTATAACTGTACAGGTGCATAAACGTAGGGCGCGGAGCGTCTCTTCTGATCAAAGAACCGCGCGCAAGCTTCTCAGAGACTGGAAGTGTGACAGAAAGGAACCCAGCCCCGATTTACCGGGACTTTGGAAGGGGGCTCGTAGGGCCAGTTAGAACGGTACGATGTGACAGACAGACAGTGTCTGTCTGTTCGGCACTAAGCGCCCTTCGGGCTCGCGATTCGAGTGTCTGTTCCTTGTACAGTTCCAGTTAGCCCCAGGCTGACATAATAGAAATGCATTTAATAACTTGATGTGGTTTATAAGTTGAACTAAAATTAATTACATATCAACCCGTTTCAAATAACAAAAAGGGTAATTTTGAACAAACTCTTTCAGTTTCACAATTATTAATTGAATAATAAACATTGGCATTAGGCATAAATCAGTTCCACGATTCAAAACCAGATCCTTAACAAAAATAAAAATTGTTTGCACATATATCCTGGAAACCAGCTCCTAAAAGTAAATATTCATTATCTACAGTAGAAATGTAGTTATATTTGTAACGGAGAAGGATAGAAATCTAGAAAAACATGTCGTTATTGTCCAATCACCCCTCCTGACCAGTCCTGACTGTGTTGATGGCTTTCGTTAAGTTCTCCAGACATGTCTTGAAATCTTGGAAGTTTAACGCACTGCTGGCGTGCCTGAAGAAAGACGTGGTGTGGGTCATATCTTGGTGACATAGGTAGACACCAGGTGCGGTCCCCACCAGGTGTCTATTTCGCCGAGGTTGAAGGTCATATCGTAACTGTCGACTAGGCTCTCTGGCATTGTGATCTGAGTAACTGAATAGAATCAAGCACATGTGTTTTAGAATAGGCCCACTGCAAGACCAGGATAGTAAAATAACTAAATAAAAGTGTGCCGGGATACAATTACCTGCAGAGTTTTTGTACTGATTCAATTTGTTGGTAGTTGAGGCTGCAGAATTGAGTTGAGTCAATAACCAGCTGAAAAGAATGAGTTTTAAATTTTCAGATGTTTTCAGATCGGTTCTTGATTGTGCTCAGTCGCTCAGATAACGAGAACCACTGATACCATGGCTCATCGGACAAGGTGACTCACCAACTGTCCTGGATTACTAGGAGGTCCTGCTGTTGGAGCTGGCTGGTAGGCAGGTTGGGAGGGAGGCTGGTACGCTGGTTGGGAGGGAGG
>AVPN01001432.1:11901-22758 GCA_000695325.1 Pleurobrachia bachei | reverse complement strand
TCTCTCTCTCTCTCTCTCTCTCTCTCTCTCTCTCTCTCTCTCACCACAAACAAAAGAGAGACTGATATTTAGAAAAGAGCCAGGATGAATTCTAGTAGGTGCTGCATCAGGAACACATTTTAGATCCTACCTGATCTCTCGGTCTCTATTGGCAACGAGAACTCAGAATTAAAGAATCACATACAATATAGGAATTAGGATGGAGAATCATGATCAACATGAGGCTACAGCTAGAATCATCTCAGGACTCAGAGACAGAGTAACAACACGTTTTGCAAGGATGTAAGGAGACGGTTTGTTATTTCAAGGCCCGAAGGGGACACGTCCCCATAACACGTACAAAGCAGTCATGTAGAAAGGGGAAATTCCTAGAATAAACCGCATGCAATCTTCAACAACACAGGGGAGAGGGAGAGGGAAAGCTACCTGGAACACTTGGTAGTGTGTGAAAATGTGTACTCATGCATGTGCGCTAAAGATAGTCTAAAGCAGCTGTACACCATATAATATTGCTCTCCCTCTACCCTGCCATGTGTGTAAAGTGGAAGACACTCCTGCAACTAGATTGGGCGGGGTCGATACGCTCCTTGTTCACAATCAGATACAGACTGTGTGGTTCCTGAAGGAGGAGATTGGGGAACTTAATAGTATCCCTTTGATCCTCAATGGGGACCGGGGTTCAAAACTAATAATACAACTGGAATTGTCACTCGACAAATGTCAAAATACCTTAGTAACGTGGTTACCTCTGTGAAATAGGGTCACACAATATGTGACTCACACACAATGAATGTCCAAAAGGTTTGAAAAAGGGCAACTAGTGTCACCGTCAATAAAAGGTCAAAAGGTCGGCTGTAAAAGTCAGTGAATACATTCCACACCGTGTACTACATCCCATATGCCAAGCAAGTTAGTGATCGTATGTGCTGCATGCAGGGCGCAGGCAGACTTGTGTTGAACCTTTGGAAAGATAAGTCGGGAAATAAAATACAAACTGTCCCAGTCTTTGGGGGACTGGCATGGGGGTTGATCTGGCGCCGCCGACCCCATCTGTGTGCACTGATGGGGTACGGCGCCGCCATATAGGGGTGGAGTGAGATGTGTTACCTTTGGCGACATAAACACCTGGTGCGATCCCCACCAGGTGTCACCAATGTTACCTAGTGTTCTACATTTTTGAAAATTATACGACTCCGGACTTACAGTCGAAAGTTGATGTCACCTGGTAGTTTCGGCTTTTCAAGTTCTAGAAAATTATCTTTGTGTTCATGTTTGACGTCACAGTATCTACGTCACGGTACCCACGTCCGTCGTCCTACTGTATTATATATGGAGCGCTTCCTCTGTCTCGGGTTACATTTATGTTTTATCAATATCATGTTGCTCCTTTCTCTTGTTCTACTCCTTCTCCTCCCGGTTCTTAGTAACTGCAGCTTGAATCTAGCTACAGCTAATCTCACCAAGTCAGGTAGAGCTACTAGCTATATAGTTGGCTGTTCTATATCGAGGCCATTTTACCATTACATACATACGTGATCATAATCATGGATTTACTAAAGATAATATTCACTAATATACCCACTCTCTTTCAGCTGAGTTCAAACTGAAGGATGGAGTTGGTGCGGATGAATCGATATACATCGTCATACGCAGTAGTCGCAATAGTCGCAGCAACCATGGTGTTGTATTGACCCAGATCGGAACCTCCTATTCTTCATACCAAGACCGAAATATATGTCAGAGAGTGAACGGCGTGGACATTCCTTTAGATTCCAAAACAGCCCTTACTATTTGCCAACTCAACAACTTCCATTTATTAAACTCCTCGGGCTATCTTGGTTCTAATTACGAGTGGCGTTGGGCTCGAGGTATCGCCTCAATAATGGCAAACCTAACATGCGAAGGTAGGAAGTGCAGCCACGTTAATATAGATGAAACAGATTGTGACGGACCGCAGTACTACACCACCCTATCATGCGGGTGTTATCCTGGCTATGAACCCAACGGTAGTGGTTGTGAGAAGTGTGATTGGGATTTGTTCTCTGACGGGCAGCAGTACCCTGATTGTACCTATTGCCCAACTTATTCTGACTCCATTAAATCGTCCAGTGGAAGATGGGGTTATGATGGCTGTAAGTGCTGGAATTCTGAAGAGTTCTGGCACAGAGGCAATAACTCATGCACAGCATGTCCTATTGGCGAGTATAGGAATCTAACGTCATCCTATAACTACAATTATACCTCCTATACATGTCTCCCCTGTCCTCATGGCCAGACGACCCTCAACCCTGGGGCAATGAATGTGAGCGCCTGTGTTCAGGCTCCTAGTTGTGGTGACGATGGTGATATTCACTTTCTAAGCTTGGTTTGCATCAGGAAGACATTTGTGATAACATTCGGTGTCGTAGCGGGGTTGCTGGCGGCCACGTGTTTATTATGTGGGTGTATCAAATCTAGCAGAAGGAAGGAGCGACATAATACCGCGAGGACTCAGCAAGCGAGAACTCCACCACAACAAGCGAGAACTCCACCACAACAAGCGAGGACTCCTGCACCACAACAAGAGAGGTCTCCAGCACCGCAAGCGAGGCATGATAGCTCTGACCAACTCTCACATGTGATCAGTGGAGGGAGGACAGAGCAGGACGGGAATCACTGTGGTGAGATCAGAGTGCCGGCTGGTGGTGAGGTTTATGTAAACCCAATTCAACCACACACTGGCAACCTTCATCCCTCAGCTCCTCCAATGGACTCTCCAGGGCAACCTCCAATGGGGTCCCCCTGGCAACCTTCAGTTGGGTCTCCTTCGTCACCATGGCAACCTCCCTATCCGGCTAGTGGTGTAGAAGGAATCCAAATGACATCACTGAATTCCAGAGTAGAACTAGATGGTGATCATGCGGCACCACCACCGAGCTATCACCAGGTCATGGGACAGCAGTGAGACACACATTATCAATATCATAGCTGCTGCAATGTAGTACTGCTAATAGTAATGTTATGATCAGGGTCTGGTTGATGACTGATAAGTGAATGTGATGGTGATGCAATGGAAGGAACTTGAGTATCTTTTTAGTAAAGTGCGTTTCAAAATCAAACGACTTAACCTGGCCTAGCTGAGATTCCTGGAAAATGGAGTATTGCGTGTTGTATTTACTAAGAGAGATCCTGGATTTCCAGGAATCTCAGGTCAATTCGTTTGAAACGCACTTTAGGAGTGATTGATAATGATTTTAAGATTTTTTGAGAATGACTATGAGATTGAGATTGAGAATCAAAACGGAGTCTTATCTGGCGCTTCTGAGTCATGTCAATGTCATTTCATTTTCTGTTTTACTTTTGAAATTTAACCGCCATGTTTGACTTTGCCTCTTTAAGTTTATTTGGAAGACGGAAATTATTTCCGGTTAAATATACCGTAGAGTGATCGCTCTCGCTTTCTCTCACCAGAGTAATGTTACGCGCGAAATTGTTATGTTATCTACGCATTTTTAGGACGCGCGTCACTACTCAGAACTTGGACTTCTTTTGGAATTCTTCAACACAAACTTCTTGAATTTTTATTTTTCTCGGGTACTCTCGACACTTCGGTGTTGTACCACTTTGTAGGTTCACTCTGTGACCGATCGTGGTGTGCGTTTATTATCTGAGACCCCGGTGTCGGATTGCTGTTTCCATTTTTCTCGGTCCGATTTTCTTTTTTTCGGTCTGTTTTACACGAAAGGCCAGACGAAGTCACCCATTTATCATTACTGACTGACTATTTGCTCAAGATAACTCGTATTTATACATTTGCAATACACCTGAAATATTGACCACTGACCAATAGAGGACAATTTGCAATCGTGGGTACCTATCAACACACGACCATTGAAATCGATGCAAAAGATTTAAAGTATACCAGTCCTAATTTAACTCAGGTAAATACACTGCCTTCAATTTTCAACTCCCCTGACTAATGACGCTCTTTCTAGATAGCTAAACGAGGAGTCATGAACTTGGGGAGGACAACAAAGCTTGCACTCTGTTTTGCAGGTAAGAATACACTCATTTTTGGCTAATTAATAAATTTTCCGCTTTATTAGATAAGAAAATAATGATTTTACCGGTTTCAGGAATATTTGCGTGTTACTTTTACTATGGTGTAATTCAAGAAAAGATCACACGAGGAAGTTATGGTTTAGACAAGGAACGTTATCTTTACACAGTCTTCCTTGTGTTCTGCCAGTGTGTTATTAACGCAGCCTTTGCTAAGGGAATGTTACTTGTAACAAGTGATGGAACTCCCAGTAAAACCCCCAACAAACTATCGTTTCTGTGTGGGTGTACCTATGTAGGGGCTATGTTGGCCTCCAATGCATCCCTAAAGTGGGTCAACTACCCAACTCAAGTGCTGGGGAAGAGCTGCAAACCCATTACTGTAATGATCCTTGGAGTATTTTTCGCAGGTAAACAAACTAGACTAGTTTTAGTTTTAGGTAAACAAAGATTTATTGTGGGATTAATGATTAACGTATACTTTTTAGTAACTAAATGATGGAATGTTTTACACAAAACCTATATCTCTCTCTTTATTTTAACCTTGTAATCTCTCCCTCCAGGGAAGCGATACAACTCAGTGAAATACCTTGCTGTCCTCATGATTGTCTGTGGTGTGGCTCTGTTCATGTTTAAGGATGGAAAATCATCTGCCAATGAAACTGTCTTTGGAGTCGGGGAGTTTCTACTTCTTGTTTCTCTTACACTCGGTAAACTTCCAAACTTTGTATTTCCCTGTGCAAAATTAATGTAAAAGAGGATTAGAACATATCCTTCCACACCATGTATCTCCCTGGATAATATTTTCCTTTGGGTACTATCTATCGTAACCATCTCTTTCTCTTTATACAGATGGGTTGACGGGGGTATACCAGGAGAAGATGAGGGGTTACGCGACCAAACCTCACTATATGATGATGGCACTCAACCTCTCAGCACTGGTCAGTTACACTTACTTAGAATATAGGGTGGATATTATAGCAGTACATATAATGACCCAATCGGCAATTACAAAACTTGTTTTGTCTGAAGTATATAAGTAATTGGTCTGATTGGTTCAAATATTGGCGCTTATTACAACTACACACTTTTCTTTCTACAGGTTGTTATGTCAGTTTGGTTGATAGTAACAGGTGAAATCTGGCAGGCAATGACCTTCTGCTCCAAACACCCCCAAATTGTCCCCGAGATCATCACTTTCAGCCTGGCCAGTGCACTCGGCCAGAACTTTATCTACATCACAGTCACCGAATTCGGACCTCTCGTTTGTTCCATCATTACTACCACCCGGAAATTCTTTACCATTCTCGGATCAGTTATCCTGTTTGGAAATGCCCTCCTTACTCGGCAGTGGATTGGTACCATGATAGTATTTGCTGGTCTTGCCCTGGACAGCCTGTACGGGAAAACACACAAACCCGCTATGAAGGCGTGATGATGATTGATTGTAAATACTCTCCTGACTGGGTTATCAGTGTTTTAGTGTTGTGTCATTATATTTATTCGCTGCTATAACGATTCACAATTTCATTGCAAAAAACGGATTTTTTTCTGCTTATACAAGCTGGACAACTGATCCAAATACCAGTACACAAAGACTTGTATTTTGCATATTACGTATCCCATGTGTTCAACCGCTAAATTCTATTAAGGCATAATGTCACGAGATTTGGGGGAGAAAACTGCGGAGGAGGATGCACTGAATCCACGGTTGAAACAGAAAAGCAAGAAGTTGAAACATCTTGATTTGTTCTACCACCAGCCTGCGTATGTGAAGCGAGAGGAAGAAAAACCTGAGGACTGTATCCCCGACCTACCTGAGAATAAACAGGTGAGATAGAGGGGTGACTTACCAGAGAATAAACAGGTGAGATAGAGGGGGGACTTACCAGAGAATAAACAGGTGAGACAGCTCAGGGGGGGGTGCCAAGTGACAGGGTTTGGGGATGAAGATGTCTTGCTCAACTGCCATGCTCATGAACAGATTACATGCTAATTGCTAGTACAGTGAAATGTATATCATCTGTTAAGGATTTCATTTTATTTCACTGTCACAGGCAAGAGAGTTTCTGGCGAATGCCCCTACGAAAGGCCTCTGGATGCCACTTGGAAAGGAAGTGAAAGTAATGCAATGTTGGAGGTGTAAGGAGTACGGGCACAGGTAAATTGTCACGTGACACCTCCATATTTGGTCATCACGTGACATCTTCATATTTTGGTAATTACGTGATAACACCATATTTGGTCATCACGTGATAAAACTAACCCCAATCACGATCACAATTATAAATACTCCGTTACTTGATGTTCACTAACATTATTTAGGTCGGGGGACAGGGAGTGTCAGTTGTCTCGAACTGGTAACACATCGAATGAACAGTTCAGAATGGCTCACGAGGACCCCATGTATCATGTACTGCGGAAAAAGGTAACACCTCCTGTTTATACACGTCAATTAGTATCCTCCTTTTTTACACACAACAGTTGAATCACGCTAATGCACCCCCCCCTAGTAAACTTCTATTCTTTATTATCCCCCTTTCTGTAACTGCAGTTGACACCATTCTTTCTCTGGCGCCCCCTTTCACCCCCCCTCCTTTCTGTTCAGTTTGACGAGCAGGACGAAGAGAGATCTCAGAAGGAGTTGAGGATCGCCCAGATGAAGGCCATGTTGGAGGACTCATCATCCTGCTCCTCAGATGGGGAGAGAAAGAAAAAGAAGAAGAAGAAGAAGAAAAATAAGAGGCGGAAATCTCAACATGATGATGATAAAGATGAGGAACAGCGATCTAGAAAAATATCTGAGGGAAAGGACAGTGAAAAGAGGAGAGTTAGTGATAGAGGCGAGGATCGAAAGACAGAAAGAGAGAGGAGTAGAGAAAGAGAGAGGAGTAGAGAGAGGAAAAAGAGTGATAGAAGAGACGACCTAAGGGATATAGAAAGAGGGAGGAGTAAAGAGAGGAGAAAAAGCGATAAAAGCGACGATAGATTGGACACGGAAAGAGAGAGGAGCAATAATAGGGAGAGGAGAAAAAGTGATAAAGATAAAAGAGACGACCAAAAGGACAAAAATCAGACTAAAGAAGTTAAGAGGAGAAAATCCTCTGGTGAGAAGCGAAAAAAGCGGCGATTACATCCGTCAGACTCAGATTGAAAGAATCGTATTTGTATTGTTTTTACCGTGAAATATTTAGAGTTGTATTTTTCATATACATACATGGAGGTGGAGGCCACAGCAGACAGTCTGAAAATTGTATTCTATTTTATTTTCCAAGTTTCCACTTTTCAATCCAGGTGTATTTGTGAAACTTATACCAATCAATCGTTGCAACTCGTTTATGCTGCATTAGTTTACAAACAACTCCTCTATTCCAGGATGAAGCCCAAGTGTCTACTAAAACTCCGTTCCCTACCATTCTCAGTTGACTCCCACCAAACCTCAGATCTTGTTGCCCTTAGTAACATCGATGGAAACATCCTCCTTCTCTCAACGGAGCCCAAACCTAAAAAACTAAAAACACTCAACACCCACACTGAATCCTGCCGAGTTGTCCTGTTTGTTGGAGACCAACTTGTGTCGATATCAAGCGATAAATCCATAGCTCTTACAGATGTTGAGAAGAGGAAGGTGGTGCGTCGTTTTGAGGATGCTCACAACCATGCCCTGTACTCCCTGTGTGATGTGAGGGAGAATGTTCTGGCAACAGGTGATGATGGCGGTGTTATAAAACTGTGGGACCTCAGGAAGGGTGACGGCGAGGTGGCCGTAATGACAGAACCAGAACACGACAACTTTATATCCGGCCTCGCAGTGGACAGTTCCGGATCCACCCTACTAGCTACCTCGGGTGATGGTCGGTTGTCAGCGTGGAATTCGAGACAGAGAAAGCTGATTGCTCGGTCAGATGAGTGTGACAGTGAACTGTTGACATGTGATGTGGTGCGGGGTGGTAGCAAGGTGGTGTGTGGGGACGGTGAGGGTGTTGTTAATGTGTTTAGTTGGGGTGATTGGGGGGACATAACAGACAGGATCCCAGTTCAGCGCGAGGTGAGTGTTGACGTCATCCTACCATTCTCTGATGACGTAATATTGATGGGATGCATGGATGGTATTATCAGAGCCACAACCCTCTTCCCACACCGACCCCTCCCGCCCGTTGGAGATCACAAGCGGAGTCCTGTGGAGGGGTTGTGTCTCCACCAGGAATCCCTCCTCTCAATCGGGCACGATCAGTGTCTGAGGGTATGGGATATGGGGGTGTTTGAGGACCAGTTGGAGGCCATGAGAGAGGAAGAGGATGATAGCGATAGTGATGGGGAGGAGAAGAAACGGAAAAAGAAGAAGGCTCGACATGTGACTGTTGAGGATATGAAGAAACAACAGAGCGCTGAGTTTTTTGATGATTTGTAGAGAGTTATCTTTTATTTTATATTAATTTATTACCACATTTTTAGCACACCATGGTGATCTCGATAGGATTGGAGGGGAGTGCCAACAAGATTGGGGTTGGAGTGGTGAGGGATGGAGAAGTGTTATCTAATCCCAGACACACCTACTGTGCCCCTCCAGGTCACGGGTTCTTACCCCGACACACCGCTAAACACCACAGAGACAAAGTCCTGGGACTAGTCAAACAGGCAATAAAGGTGAGGACAATCGACAAAGATAATTCACAAGTGACAACTACATTCAATAAGATGACAAAGCTGACACATTACTCAAACAGAACTACATATCAACAGGAGGCAGGTATAGATGTATCAGAGATAGACTGTGTGTCCTACACCAAGGGACCTGGTATGGGTGCACCCTTGGTCTCTACAGCAGTTGTGGCCAGAACTTTAGCTCAGTTGTGGGGTGTACCCTTGATACCTGTAAACCACTGCATCGCACACATCGAAATGGGCCGAGAAGTAAGTCGTTTTTCATCTTTGTAGCGCTAGAAATGTATACACTATATTACATGTAACTGGGAATTTATGTATCCGCTAACATTGCCCTTTTTCGGAATAGTACCATATTCTCCCATACAACAATCCTCTCCCCCGTTGGCTAACAAAAGACGGCCCTCACCGAACCGTGTGCGACAGTCATGTATTTACTTGGCCCAGTGTAGATAATAATCCTCCTCCTCCTGTTCCCTAACCCACATATTGTATTCTAACTAAACAGTTTACTGGACAGACAATAATCCCCCTCATCCAATCCTCTGCCAGGTTACAGGTGCAGACAACCCAACGGTTCTGTATGTGTCTGGAGGGAACACCCAGGTGATAAGTTACATGAATCAGAGATATATGATCTTTGGAGAGACACTGGACATTGCAGTGGGAAACTGCCTTGATAGGTAACTAGAGATTACTACGTAACTGTGGTTACTAGGAGCTGACGTTTCACGTTACTGGAGCTACAAATAATCACTTACTATGTAACTAAGATAGTAATCAGTGATAGGAAGTAACTAGAGGTTACTTATATGTGACTAGGTAACTAACAGATAGTTCTACAGCTAAGTAACAACTCTTCCCTCTCACAGATTTGCCCGAGTGTTACAGCTAAGTAATGACCCCTGCCCTGGTTACAATATTGAGCAGCTTGCTAGAAAAGGCAAAAATTTCCTTGAGCTACCCTACTGCGTTAAAGGGATGGATGTCAGTTTTTCAGGTACTGTCAACTATCAGAAATAATTGTGATGTTTCACATAACTATTGTGAGCTTCAAGACTTTTTCAAGACTTGTTTCCCTATTTCTATCTGAAATTAACAACATCACATCCCCAGGATTGCTATCGTTTATCGAGGGAAATGCACCGAGGTTACTAAAATCAGGCGAATATACCCCAGAGGACCTGTGTTTCTCTCTCCAAGAGACAGTGTTTGCGATGCTTGTAGAGATAACTGAGAGGGCCATGGCCCACAGCCGTTCTCCCCAGGTCCTGGTAGTAGGGGGTGTGGGGTGTAACTTGAGGCTACAGGAAATGTTATCACAGATGGCATCACAAAGGGGTATGTGTGTGTGGGAGAATAGTAATATAAAAGTGTATTTCTCCACCTTGTATTTCTCCAGTCTCCACCTATATATTGTCCCATCCTTCTCTCTCTGGTTCCTCATTTCAATAATCAATATCCATATCCAATGTCCATATCCAATCTTTATCTTCCCTTCCTTCAGGGGCAACTGTATGTGCAACAGATGACCGGTATTGTATTGACAACGGGGCTATGATAGCACACACTGGCAACCTGATGTCTCAACACAACATGACAACGAGTATTGAGGATTCCTGGGTCACTCAGAGATTTAGGACTGATGAGGTTCATATTGCGTGGAGAAGTTAGCGAACAATGTTTTATTTTATCTAAGTTATTGTTTTATAAAAACTCTTTAAATTTAATTTATAAACTTTGATTCTTGTTTCGTGGCAAAACGGTTGTCTCTCTTTATGGGACAGGTGTGTGGAAGGCGCGCCGCAATCGTACTGGTTAAAGGTTTCCCGCGCGTGTTGTTAGCATTTGTTAAATGCGCGCGATACGTGTGTTAACGTAAAAAAGTCAAAAATCGCGAACACAACAAAAAATTGTTTTTCAAAAATCGAAAAACTTTCCGCTCTCGCGTTTCGAGAAGTTAAGACGATCATTTTTCTTGGAATGCGCTTCAATCCCCTCGTTTGCGTTGCCGCGCCACACCGCAACGAGGGGATTGAAGCGAATACCGCGCGCGCGTTTGTACTGAAAGCTGCCTGAGCTCAGAACAGTCGAAGATAACTTTGCGGTCGAGAATTCGGCGGTGCCTATAACTTTGGCCCCTGAAGTCCGTTT
>AVPN01001430.1:9085-21828 GCA_000695325.1 Pleurobrachia bachei | reverse complement strand
TTGTCCAATGGTCCCAGACACAAAGGGGCTCGCCGGCTAGAGGCCCAGCCACAGCTCCGTCTTACCCCTGTCCTTAAGGCCTTGGAAGAAGCATATTTTATCTCCCTGAAATTTTGGTCGTCTTTGTCCACTTTCTTATTAACTTTATCAAATTATCCATTTTTACAGTAATGGCATTCACACCAGAGGAGCAGCAATATTTGCTCACGCGAGACCGAATCAGGGATGGAGAGTTACCGTTCGTAAAGTCTGTCTTCGAAAATGATGGGTGGTTGAAGATTTTCGACGATAAAGAAACGTACCTGATGATGGCATGTTACTACAGACAGCGTTCAATCATTGACTACCTGATAGATCGAGTTGAGGAACGGATTAATGAGGTAGTGTACAAGCTTCTTAGAATCACCTGGTACTGCCCAGTACAGTTTATAACGAGTTAATCACACACACCATGTTTCAGCCTGTGGTACAAGAATGGTTGAAAGTGAAGGCAAACAATGAGAACTGTCCATTGTTAAATTACCTGTGTTTGTCATTGAACGATTACAGACGAAGGCAACGACATGATGGCCTTCCAATCCTGTCATCAGTTATTCGTCGTCTTGTTAAAATAGGTATGCAGACATTTCTCCACCCGTTTCAAGTTTCCCTTCTTTATATTGATATTTCTTCCGTTCCAACTTTCCTTGTTCTGATACTTCCTCTTCTCCGACAGGATTTGATGTGAACCGTGCCAACTCTTATGGGGAGACACCTCTCTTTCTGGCAGTAGCTAACCAGGATGCCCTCTCAGTTCGACTACTAATCGATCTTGGTGCCGATGTTAACACGACATGCTGTGTGTTACAGGAGGCCGTTATCCACCAGGCATGTCTGTCTGTATCTCACATCATGTTTGATACTCTACTGAGTGTTAACGGTCTACAAGTTAACATTGTTAACGTTCACGGCTGGTCTCCCCTTCACATATCAGCAATGCGAGGGGACACCTACAAAGTGGAGAAATTACTACAGAACGGGGGAGATGTCACAGTGTTGTCACAGAGAGGTGATCCCCCCATATTCTTTAGTCTCCAACCCTACTGTGAGAGCGAGGAGACATCTACCTTTGTACAACTATACAAGTACATTGAGAACAAGGTACCAGAGTTACTGCACCACAAGAACAGAAGGGGTGAGTCACTACTGGACTGTGCTGTGAGACACCAGAATGTAGTTGGAATCAGATTCTTAATGGAACGGGAGATATTTGATTTTGAGAAGGTCGATGATCATGGTAGGAACCTGCTTCACCTTAGTGTGATACACGCACCTAATAGTGAGATATTGAGGTTGTTAATTGAGAATGGGTTGTCCCCTAATGCACAAGATAAACTAGGTAATACTCCCCTCATGTATTTCTTTAAACAGTCTCGTCCCTCCCCCCATGTGTTACAAAACAACCAACATGCCCTGCCCAACATGAACGTTTAGTACTCTATTGGCTACTGTGTGTTATTGAATACTGGAGAGAACACACGCTGTGATAAGTTACATAGGGAATAGTGTTTTATTTAAAAACCCTTTATTGAAAAAGAAAGAAAAATGCTAAAAATCTTAGCTGGGTTTTATAAACCCCGTATCAAGGTGTTTATTTGTTTTTAATGGAAGTTGACGTGGTTGTTTGTTTCGGAGTTTTATAAATTGTATTATTGCTTGCTATACTTTTTTACCAAAATAATCGCGTCTTGTTGTGCACTTATTCCACTAATTTTCCCTACCCCTCTCCTTTCAAACTCACTCTCTCTCTCTCCAGGAAAGTATGTCGGGTTCAGATCCCTACATCCTAACCTCCCCGTCCCTCCCCTCCAACCCCAACAACAACCCCATCCTATCCAATTCGTTCCTGGGCCACCGCCTCCACGGTAACACTGTTCATATTAACGGGCTCTACAATGGCCACACTACTACCTGCCACCGGGCTAGAGTCCCCTGTCCCTTCCCTTATGTCAGCAGTAGTGCTAGTATCACTGGTTATACCCTCAACTGTAAGGAAGGCACCTACACTATCACGGGTAGGAACTTCACTCAGCGCTCCTACGCTCATTCCGTCCTGAACAGAGTATTTGTAACAGAGATCACAGTTAATGGAGGGGACGTGGGACTGGAGAGTCATCATGGTCCAGATAGTGCTGATCTAACCACTACCTTCATGGAGATGGAGGGTGAGGTAGTGAAGTTTAGTGCTCAGATAACAGCACCAGAAACAGCTACTGCCCCTCACCTAACTGTTGCGTATGTGAGTAGTGCCTTCCCTGTCACCCTAACAGCGGGAAGTTATCTGTATTTGGCAGCCTTTGGAGAGGACCTAGAGGAAGCTGTCACGTTCTATAACCTCGCACTAGGGTATGCAAGGGAGGGGGAGCTGTTCTCAACTCACACTGAATCCTGGAAGTGGGTATGGGATACTGTGAGTATTGATGCTAATGGTAATGATGATCTGAACCAGACCATCAAGTCATCCCTCTACTATCTCCTAGCTTCCTTCCCTCATTTTGCACTGGAGATACCTGGCCTAGATAACTATCCCTTTACATTCTTTGGAGTGAGCCCTGGAAGTCTTGGTAAGTCAACTCAATTTCTTGAACTGTTCGTACTGTTTGTACACGCCCCAGGATGAACATTTCATTCTTTCCTCTTCATCTCTTCTTTTCATATAAACACTGGGAATTCAATCCCCCTGTAGTCCTGTACCAAACATAACAACCCCCCCCAGGTAATGGTGGAGATAACCAGGATTACTGGGGCCACGTGTTCTGGGATCAGGACCTGTGGATGTTACCGGGGGTTCTATCCCTCTTCCCCTCCCTCGTCAGGCAGTCCATCTTGTACCGTATAGCAATGCTGCCAGGGGCCCGAACCAAGGCTCGTGCAGCTGGCTACATGGGTGCCATGTACCCCTGGGAGAGTGGTAGGACTGGGGTTGACGTGTGCCCAGGGAAGATATTATATGCAGACAATCAGCAGCATATAACTGCTTGTGTGGTGTATGCTATGAGACAGTATTGTTATGGTACAGGAGGGTGGGGGCTGTTGACTGAGGATGGGGCCTGGGACGTGGTTAGAGAGACTGCTGACTTTTGGGCCAGTAGGGTACAATGGAGAGAGGAAGGTGTGTTTGTTATTGATAATGTTATGGACCCTGACGAGTATCATGCAAGGGTCAACAACTCAGCATTCACCAACAGGTGAGGGATCTTAGTGCTGGAGACAACTTACTCTGAAAGTTTGCTTTCTCTACAACTCAGTTTTACATGAAATAACATTGTACTTCTAACTCCAGTAATCTGAATATTCATACTCTACCCCTCCCCAGTGCAGCTCGACTTAACCTGGAGTTTGCAATTGAAGCAGCGGACAAGTTGGATAAAACCCCTGATCCACGATGGGTGTCAGTTGTTGATAAAATAAAGATACCATTCGATGAACAACTAAGGTACATGATTGCCAAGACTTTCATACCTCTCTATTGTCTTCAACAACTGTTTCTAGCTACAGCTACTTTTCCTCTACTACTAACAACCCACTCAGATCTGTTACCCCTTCTTTCTTCCTCCCCTCTATCATCGTTATTTCTCTCCTCTCCAGGTACCACCCTCTCATCCCCCTCCCCTCCCTCCCAGGTACCACCCACTCAAATCCCTCCCTCCCAGGTACCACTAATTCATCTCCCCTCTGTTCCAGGTACCACCCACTCATCTCCTCCCTTCCACCAAGGTACTACCCACTCAAATCTCCTCCCCACTCAGGTACCACCCACTTATCTGTTATTAATCTCCCTCCCCTCCCTCTCCCAGGTACCACCCACTCATCTCTCTCCCCTCTGCCAGCTACCACCCCCTCACACATCCCCCTCCCTCCCATGTACCACCCACTCATCTCCCCTCTGTTCCAGGTACCACCCGGAGTTCGATGGGTATACCCAGGGTACCCTCATCAAGCAGGCCTCCGTGGTACTAATGGGGTACCCTCTTGGTGTTACCATGCCTGATGATGTTAGAAGGAATGATATTACTGTGTATGAGAAGTGCACTGATAAAGGTACTGTTGTGTTAGTTGTACAGCTATCAAATATATTTGATATATCGAATGAGGGTGAATTAACCAGGCCCTAAGGGCATACATAGTAAAGTTTTTTTCGATACCAAACCTCTACTTCTACTCTAGGACCGCGACCGGATATAACCCAACTCACCCATGTCTATCTCGTTCAGGACCAGGTATGACATATTCCATGTACAGTGTGGGGATGTTAGAACTGGGAGATGAGACTACTGCAGGACAGCTCTTCCAAATCCAGTTCAAGAACCTCCGGGCACCTTTCAAGGTTTGATCTGTGAAATTTCTAATTCAAGTGAGAAATATCAAACTCAGGACTCCTTAATTGAGGGTACCCCTTGTGGAGTCCTTGGGAGTGTTCAGTGTGATATTTTGTTTTCCTTTGAAATGTTTGTACACCCCCTAAATTTATTCTTGAAGTAAAAAAAATAAGCGGTATGTTGATCTGATCCTCCCCTACATGTAGGTCTGGAACGAGTACCCGGAGTATGTTGGATGTACCAACTTCCTGACGGCTGTGGGAGGGTTCCTGCAGTCCCTGATACACGGGTACCTGGGTGTGAGGGTGGAGGAGAGTGTGATGTACCTCTCACCTCACCTCCTACCTGGGTGTACCTCGACTAGTTATACTGGTATTGTGTACCATGGAGAGAGGTACAATGTAACTGTTAAACAAGGTACGTGGGGTTTGGGGTGAGGTTGTTCACAGGGTACAAGATCCGTTTAGAATAACGACCTGATTTTCGTGTGGAGGTTCATTATTTATTTCCCCAATGCTTCTGTTCTCCCCATCATTACTCACTAACTCCCACTATCTCCCAGGTTCCTTTACAATAACTAGGACTACTGGTAATGGGTTCGAAGTGTGGAGTATTGTTGATTGTGGCGAGGGAGGGAAGTCTTACCCCCTTATAACAGGTCTGTTCATCTCACCACTACTAAACTCCGTGGAGTATAGTTTGTCCCACTGTTATTGTGTCATGTCTCACTATGTTGTCACTAACTAACCCTCCCTCTTTATTAGGTAAGCCAGTGGATCTACCTGCAGGGAAGTACAAGATCTGTCAGGGGGATGAGAGATGGGAGATGGTAGATGCTACTCCTAGTTTAGCGTTTGTGAATGAATAACAGCTAGGCATTGCACTGATTTATCTGTGAAATCATTAAGTTTTTGTATGTGTAAAAATTTCAGACACTTTTATGCTTGTTTTTATAATTTTATTACTTTTGATATAGTGGGGTTTTTTATTAAACATCAATTTGAATTCTTTTATGGAGAAATGTCGTGTTTAATTCCTTTTTTATTTTCTTCATACTCTCTCCAATAAAATATCTCTCCCCCTAACCCATCCTCCCCTCCACTAGTCTCTATGAAGTTTAGTCCCGCGTTAGTCCAACACCTAACAAAGCTAGGGTTCCTGCCCTCTCCTACTGCTCGGTACCTGCCCCACAATGGCACATCAATCCTCCGGAACCTGGAACACGCCTGGGTCAGAGATTGCCACAGATCCCATTCCCTCTATATGGAGCCCCCTGATACTGACCCTGCCACTGATGGGTATGAAGGGTTGGTAAAGGAGTCTAACAACAGGGCAGTTAGTTATATCAAACCAATGCCTGTCTATACGGACTATGTTAGTAAGGCTTGTTCAGCGTGTGCTGAGTTAGAGGACACTGAGTGCTGTGATGGGATGTATGATATCTCGCGGCTAGGATTTACTGAGGACAAACTCCTCCACACGCTCAGGTTTTATAACAACTTTGTTACACATGCGGGGTATTTGGAGTTCGATCAGAGGAAAGACATGTTTAGCAAATACGAGCGGTTCTTTAAATTCATTGCTCACTTTAAATCGGACTTTTATCAAGTTAAATCTCCAAACAGTAACGATTATAAGATAGTGTACAGTTTAGAAGATGGGTTTACAATCCCCCTCCAAGAAACACGATTCATGAAACATGAACACACCTCAGTTCTCCAGACAACTAACTTCCTAACCCATTGGTATCTTGCTATAACCCTTGATAAATTCCTGCACGACACTCCTCCTCGATTCTCCGCCTTCCACCCCCGGATAGCACCGTGTCACGTGGCTGTTGTGAAGTGTGACCCTGGAAATGAGGATGTGTCAGCTCTCAGTGACCGGATCTGTGCAGCTCTCAACTCTAATGGGGTCATTGCTAGAGTGTTTGAGAGTCAGATAGAGAGTGGGATGTTGGGGATCCCGTTTGATCTGCTGATAGATGAGCAGACTGTTATTGAAGAGAGAGTATCTGTATTTGGTCGGACTAACGGGAGTTATGATATTGTACCTGATATTAATAAGCTACCTGAGATATTTAGATTGTTTTGGAGTTCGGTTGTGGATTAGGGGAGGGAGTCTTTTAGTAAAACATAGAGCAGCAGTGTTTTGTATAGTTTATCAAATCTATATGAAGTAGAGAGAGCTGTGTTTTTAACCAGAGTTTTGTTTGTGGGGTGGTGTTTGTACACATGTTTGTAAAGAATGGTGACCCTCAAAATACAAACAAAAACAGGATTGTTTACTCCATTTATTTCGGGCTTCCGCCCAGTTTCCTCCCCCTATCACTAACCCACACTCCCTTCTGCAGCATATGACAGAAGCATCAGATCCCCCACCCACAGCTCCCCTCTACACCTCCCCTCCACTAACCCACACTCCCTACTGCAGCATATGACAGAAGCATCAGATCCCCCTCCCTCAGCTCCCCTCTACACCTCCCCTCCACTAACCCACACTCCCTACTGCAGCATATGACAGAAGCAGCAGATCCCCCTCCCTCAGCTCCCCTCTACACCTCCCCTCCACTAACCCACACTCCCTACTGCAGCATATGACAGAAGCAGCAGATCCCCCTCCCTCAGCTCCCCTCTACACCTCCCCTCCAGGGGGAGAACACCAGGGAGAGGAGGAGGAGTCTGAATACGGGTCAGAGGAGGAAACACCGCCCACATTCAATGGTAAACCCAAGACCCCTATAAAGGAGGAGGAGAAGAAATCAGGACCACCAGCTACCAAAAAGAAAGTTTTCCGGTGCTCACTGTGTGATTTCTTCTCTTTTCAAAGGGAGAGGACAGAACAACACATCAAGATACACAATGAGCCACAGAACACTAAACTGTATTACTGCAGCACGTGCAAGTACTCTACACGGATAAAACCCTATTTTGATAGACACAAGAAGTTACATGCTAACACTATTGTCCGTCCCTTCAAGTGTAGTTACTGTCCGTACCAGGGCAGGTTCAGATCCCACACTAGGGCCCACGAGATGCGGCACCACACTGGAGAGAAACCCTTTGTGTGTAGTCTGTGTGACAGAGGGTTTGTGGAGCAACATATCCTAGCGAGACACATGAGAACAGCACATACTGATGAGCGGCCCTATATTTGTGATGTGTGTTCCCGGTCCTACAAGCAACTAAATGCACTCCGAGTACACCAGAGGAAGCACTTTGATGATGCGTATGTGTGTGAATTCTGTCAGAAGAGGTTCTCAACAGTTCACCAGCTACAGAGGCACCATGAGTCACACCAGGATAAAAACATGGCGTGCCCACTACATGGCTGTAGCTTCAGAACAATCAACCAGGTCCAAACCACAAACTCTTTACTTGTGGAGTTGCAATACAACCACAGATCAACAATTTTAAAATCGAGTTTTAACCACATTATTTTCATATTATAAGTACACTACTAACAGCTCAGCATATTACTAACTAAACTAACAGTAACATGCCCACTACAGGAGAGAGTGGATAACCACATTAAAAACTTCCACAAAAGTAGAGCGTGTGGGTTCTGTGACTTTACTACTAACATACAAAAGGAGTTCATTAAACATCGCAACACACACCACGCCAAGAAAAAGGTAGGTTCACACTCCCTAACAGGTACCAAGGCCGGGCGCGGCCTCGCAATAGTATGGACATTATTTCTACACCTTGGGCCTGGGTCCCCGATATAAAATGTTCATGAGAATGTTGCACCTTGTTCTCTAATATCTAACCCCCACACCGCCCCTCTCAGGTAATGCAGAGTTACAAGTGCCAGCATTGTCCCAAGAACTTCCGATCCCCTTACAACCTAAAAAAGCACATGGTTGTGCACACTGGAAATAGAGAGTTTAGGTGTACAAAGTGCCCGTATAACACACAGAAAAAGGTACTACGATGGTTGATCTAGGTTAGAGGGGATATAGAGAAATACTCCGTCCCTTTCTTACCAGTCTCGAACCCCTTTTCGCGAGCTTTACAAAGGGTTAGAACAACTCCTTTTGCTAGGTAATCCTGGAGAAGCACATGCAGCTACACGAGCTTATTGAATTAAAGCCTGAACTAATGGTGAACTATACAAAGTGTGATAAGTGTGATTTTATCTGTGAGAACGCTAAGGTGCTGGGTGTTCATAAGAGGATCCACAACACTATTGATACAGCTAAAGAAGCAGGTAAAACTACTAATTTTAACTCTCGTTTTGGACAATTCTTATCTCCCAAAACACACACACCCTCTCAACTCTCTTTGACTTATCTTATCTTGTATTGTACAGGAGAGAACGAGGTTGAAGACCCCATAGCGTGTGCTATCTGTATGGCAATACTGACTACAAGGGATGAGTATGTTGAGCATTTACTGTTCGAACATAGCAACTACAGAACACACAAATGCCACCACTGCAGGTCAGTTAGGACTGGAATAGCATCTCATCTTTTCCTGATTTCACTCCCCCCCATATGCTTGGATTCAGATTTCGGGTACCGTACCTGAACACAGAGAGAATAGTTAACAATGCTTGTTGTTACTAACTAACTGATTTACTAACCCCTCTCCCACCTCTAGTTACACGTCTACAGTACAGAGTGAGATCTCCCTTCACCTGGATCTTCACGAGATACAATCCAATGAAAGTGCGGATGTCCACAGTTGTGTGAATTGTGGATATCTCACAGTGGATACTGCCTTCCTCCACCAACACATGGTCAAGTGTAGAGCCACCAACCCGGTCTCTCCCGTCCAACCCCCTGTTGAGGAGGGAGGTGAGAAGAGGAGTTCCATTCACACTGATATTAAACCCTTCAAGTGTCCACTGTGTAACAGTAGGGTCCAGACACCGTCCAGTCTCAAGAATCACATGATCGCACATGTCAAGGACTGCAAAAAGAGCAAGAATTATATTTCACACAGCTGCAGCGAGGGAGAGATGGAGGAAGGGGAGATGGAAGAGGGGGAGATGGAGGAAGGGGAGATGGAAGAAGGGGAGATGGAGGAAGGAGAGATGGAGGAAGGAGAGATGGTTGAGGGAGATATGATGCATGAAGATGAGGATGAAGAAGATATACCAGAAGATGCGATAGTGTGTCATGAGTGTGACTTCTATACGGATAGTGAGGAGGCTATGGCTATACATCAGAAGATTCATGTCAATATACAGCCGTCACGGTACCTAATGGGAGGGGAAGAGGTGATGGAGGGAGGCCAGATGGGAGGGGACGGTGCCGAGCAGTGAAGGAATGAAGATATATTGAAACGAGGTTACAGTACTGGGAATTCTTTAATTTCAAAAGAGACAAAACATATGGAAGAAGTAATAAGTGAACAAGTTTTAGACCAACATATCTTTGTGTGATCTTTAAGCTCAAGTTGTTTAGGTCACCAAGAAGATGTATTTTCTCGCCACACTAGAACAGCCTTATTGTGTTACAGTGTGTTCTAACATTTATAAAAAGTTCATTCATATCTAGCTATACATGTATGTTTATGTGTGTTTGTCTGCCTATATGTCGCTTATAACAATATCCATATAAACAGTTTGGGACTTGAGACTGTCTTGATTGGATCTTTTACACTCTTACCGCTCTGGTAAAGGGAAACTTTTAGATGTATCAAGCCTAGGTTTTTATAGGATTTTTAATTTCATATAGCTTAGCTTATTATCCGCGGTCAACTAGTTATCTATGTATTACTCCCACAATATTATATTCTCTTTCGTTAACCACCGAGTTGTATTTTCCCCACTCCCTCACCATCTCTCTTCTGTAAAGGAGAGAAAATAAACCCCTACATCCCCGATCCCCAACCTCCTAATCACCCTCTCTCTTCATCTAGCCATGTCAGATGAGTCTGCAGATCTCCAGACATATCGTGTACAGTTGGAGCAGGTAGAAGCTGCCCTTGTAGGTGATCCAGACAATGAGGAGCTACTGAAACTCAAACAGGATCTTGTGGTAAGTGATATTATAGTGTGGGGGTGAGGTTGGTCGGGGTGGTCGTTATTCAACCCCCCTGTATTGCAGTGATCATAACAACTCCTGTTTACGTTGTAGATGAGAGGGAGGGGCGAGGGTTAGGTTCCAACTACCAAGTTTGTTCTTGTAAACCGAGAACGTGTGTATTTGTCTATGGTTATGCTTTCATATACAATAAGATTGGCGCTGTTAAAAACATAGTCTCTCGAATCTTGTCTCCCACTACATTATGAGTTAAGATCTATGTTAATATTCTCATTGAACTAAGAGACACACTCTCACGACTCAGTTGAGTCACTACTCACACACAAATACAAATATCACCGAGAGGAGCTTCTCTCCCCCTGTAGCGCCCGCGCGGGGCTCCGTTTCTTGTGCAAAGTGTTCCCCAGCACTAGTTCCACGCGCGTCCGTCTCACCTAACTGCCCTGATATTTAACAGCACATCACATTGTGGAATTGTGTGGAATTGTGTTCCTCACGTGTGTGTAGTGGAGAGGGGGAACTCCTCGTGAGTTCTGTTTGAACAAAACAAGGAGTTTATGTGTGTTTTGAGTTCTGTTTGAAATGTAGCTCTGTTACATTTGGAATGGTGCTCGAACTAGATTCTCTAAGCAGTCGACTAAATAGGCCAGGTTGTCCTCAAACTATAACCCAATATCTCCTTTCAGGATATTATCACGCTAACAGAAGATCTACTAGGACTATCCTCTAATAAACCAGCTGCAGCAACTGATGAACCGGGGCCTGCTTCATCCTCAAATGTACGTAACAGCAATTAGATTTTACACCTCACACACACATGACACAGATTCCACAAATAGCTACATAACTCCCACACACAGGGAAATAAAGTGTTCTCATTGTATGACGATGATGATGATGTTAAGATGGCTCCTAGTACAGCAGCAGCTCCTGTTACCCCTGATGTTACTCCTGAGGAGGTCACTACAGCACCTGTAGTAGAGGAGGATACAGTACCCCCTGCTGCACCTGCTGCTTCTAGTGCTGCCCCTGTTGCTGGAGTTGGGAAGTTTACCAAGTTCGATGATACTAAGGTTGGTCTGAGAACTGGATAGTTTTCTATTATAAACCCCCTTCTTTTCTCTTCACTAATGTCTAATAGTGAGTCACTGTATCTCACTTCCCCTAGGTGACAATAACGAATAGCCTGGGGAAGGGCCGGATCCTGGACTCAACAGGGAAAGTTGACATTATCGACGAGAAAGAGAGGATTTTCAGGGTAAGCAATCAAAGAGTACCACCCACATGTTACAGAACTAATTGTTGAAGAATCAGAAGCCTGTGTTGAAATGTTCCATTCGGGGCCTGGCAAGGCCCCCCGACCCATCCCCCCTAAAACAACGGGGCCGAGCCGACATGCGCTGTATAACAGATGCCAAAAAACGATAAAACCATAAAACCATAGATATTTTTAGAGTGAAAGTTTTGAAGCCCCTGAAGTCGTAGAGGGGTGTTCTAGGGCTCGTTCGAAAGCTCTTGAGGTCCCGCGACGTAGGGTAGGATTTGACACACATGCTATCATCTTTCCGGAAGTCGATGGAAGAAAGAATACAACAGCTATAGTCTAATCTGGGCACTTGTGCACGAACAAATTCATCTTTATTTATTTCGTTTTAGGTACAATGTAATTATCATACGTGTAAATAAGGTCAAAATGCCTATAAAAACTAAAAAGGTTTATTATACAAAACTCCGACTGTAACCTGGGGGGGGTTCAACCCTAAAAATTTCCATCGATACCCACTTTTTTGGCAAATGGAAATTCTATTTTGGAAATTTTTGGAAATTTTTAGAAATTTTTGGAATTTTTTGGAATTTTTTAGAAATTTTTGGAAATTTTTGGAAATTTATGGAAATTTATGGAAATTGGAAATTTTTAGAAGTTTTTGGTAAATGGAAATTAATGGAAATTTTTAGAAGTTTTTAGAAATTTTTAGAAGTTTTTAGAAGTTTTTAGAAACTTTTAGAGATCTGTCGGTAACCCAATTCCAAGCTCATGACAGGTATTCTATGCATGTTTTCGCATGTAAGTTAGTACTTATACACGTTACATCCCTAATCTAGCTTAAAAAAATAGTTTAATGGTAAGAAACCCGATCTTCTATGGTATTAGGCGTTAGTCAATGGCCAAAGGACCCCGTCCGAAGGAATGCATGGTATCTATTTGGTAACTTACTTGTCAATAAGTTTTCGAGACGCCCTTAATTGGCCAATGAAGCTATGGTTTCAGAAGAAATTGTACAGATTGCTAAAAAATATGTGATTTCGATGTTTCTGACCTATCACTGTTGCTAAACTTGCTCACAAGAGGTAAGGAAAAGTAAACAATTCTGCTACAACTGTGTTTGTAT
>AVPN01001429.1:0-14329 GCA_000695325.1 Pleurobrachia bachei | reverse complement strand
GTCTGTTTGTTCACAAACCAACTTTGGTAAGTATCACATGAAACGAAATCTGAATCCGTTTAATCTCCGTTTGTTTCTAGGTTCAAGAGGTCGCAAACCAGATCGTAACAGAGCACGGTATCCCCAAGTCGGTCATCAACAACGCTGCAGGAAACTTCATTGCACCCTCAGAGCGACTCACACCCAAGGGGTTCAACACAGTCACAAGTATCGTTCTGCAGGGCACGTTTAATGTCACTTCGACCTTCGGTAATATGATGATCAAGGAAAACACAGGAGGAACTTTCCTGAATATTACCGTATCTGGATTCAAAGGGACTGGTTTTGTTCTCCCCTCTGCCTGTGCCAAAGCAGGCGTTGATGCCATGACACATTCCTTGGCTTCGGAGTGGGGTCGATATGGAATCCGGTTAAACAGTATTGGACCTGGTCCCATTTACACGAAGGGTGCATTTGATAGGCTCGACCCTACCGGATCTTTCATGGAGGCTGGTCTGGATAACCTTCCAGTTGGGCGAATGGGTGAAGGAGAGGAGATAGCTAACTTGGCATGTTATTTGGTTCACCCCGTATCATCCTGGCTGACCGGACAGAGGATAGATCTGGATGGAGGAATGGCCAATTACATGGGAGGCATGTTCAATGGACTTTCCAAGGTTACCCCTGATCAGTGGGACATGCTTGAGAAAATGATCCGAGGCACTAAGGGGTCCTAGAAATTTGGGGGAAAATGCTTCATTTTTATGCGTTTTTCATGTGATATTTTGATTCTTGATTTGTGAATTTGCTGGTGTCAATTATCTTTTAGTGACCACTAAGAAGACTATTCTCTCACTGGAAATAAACCGAAATTGTTTGGTGGATTGATTTACGACTCACGAACTTTTAGAGCACAACGCACACAACTAGAAATTTGAATTCTAAAAGTATTCACAGCAGCAATTAGCAAATTCGCAGCACACAAAATATTCTAACATTCGATAAAATCAAATATTATTTAGTATTAGGCGTACTGTTAGTCTCAGATGGATTGTCAACATTTTCACGGCGAAATAGTCGATTCCTCACAACCACATTAGCATGATTAACTCTTCTCGCAAGACTTTCAGTTTTGAAAACAGACTCTCGGCTCATAGCTATATATATTATGGGGTCCAAAAAAGAATTCAATGGCGCTTGGACAACATAAGAAAAAAATAGCAAAATATTGAAAACAAGCGATCTTCTTTGAATTATATTCTTTAAAATATTTCTTATTACTTCTTGATCGCAGATAATTGCAAGAATCATGGTTAAGAAACTAAGAGAGTTGATAATCAGAACCGTGAGAGTGCTTCCAATGGATCTCCCCGTCAACGAGTCATTCGGATTCTCCAGTGCTCTCCGAGCTGCCACAGGTGGTCAGGCCTTCCCTCAGTGTGTCTTCGATCATTGGGCTGTAAGTATTACCCTTCAATTGTTTATTTTAGTGTTGCTCAAGCACGACAATTTTAGAATCCAAAGTAACTATATATCGTCCACTAACCCAAACTCTCCCCTTCAGAATCTCCCATCTGACCCCATGACCGTCGGAAGTCAAGCCAACGGAATCGTCATGGTGACAAGGAAACGAAAGGGTCTCAAGGATGAGCTCCCACAGTTCGAGAACTACTATGATAAGTTGTAGAGACACTCGTTCAGATGTGAACCACTCGCCCCACACCGGAATGTTTCTTTTTTTATTTTGAGTTTTAACTTAAATTGAGGTTTTTTTCTTACCTAACCAATTCTATGTTTGTTGTGTTGGAATGGGATTTGGGAAGGTTGTTTTGGCTTTAATCCAAAGGTCTCTACCGGATGAAAACAAGAGTATGGAGTTCCCGATCGTCGCTCCAGTGATGTGACGTCATCGCTTACGTCACGAATTTAGCACGCGCAAATACACCTCCGCGCAGTTTATAAGACGCGCGCGTTTACTTAAGTTTTATTTTTGAAGGTTTGAAAATAAACTCGGGCTTGATTTTTTTTTCTTCAGTTCAGCTTGACATGCGCTGCAGGTCCCTAGCGCGCGTTTTCAACTCCTCCTAGGACATGTAGCATATGTCAACAGTTCAGCTGTCAAAACAAATTTGTAGGCGCTACTCGCGGGCGCCGTGGTCCCTGTTTGTGGGTTTCACGACCGCTGATCGTGACTGTCGCACAGGGACACGCTGGATCGGGGTCCCACTACCCAGCTTCGTCGCTGAAAAATTACACTGCTCTCAAATATCAGAGGGGGAGCGCACCACTGTTAGTGAGCTGTGAGATCAAGATCACACCACGTGATACTGGTAGGCAAGACTCAAAAGAACTAAAGTGCGTTTCAAACGACTTGACCTGAGATTCTTGAAAATTAGAGCATTGCGTCTTATATTTACTAAGAGAGTCCTGAATTTCCAGGAATCTCAGGTCAAGTCGTTTGAAACGCACTTTATACTGATGACAAGTCAACACTTTATTTGGGACCCTATTTGAAGGGTTAAAGTGAATCGTCAAGCCGCGGAAGCTGTTCAATATGAACAGTTAGATTTTTGTTTTAACCCTTCCATTTTTTGTCAGCAATGTTTGCACGTTCCATATTAAGAAACGTTGGTCATGTTCGACAATTGAAGACAAAGCCCCAAAGTGTACATTTCCCCGTTTTTAATGAGCCTATATTTCAACAAGACGCCTTCAAAGGTAGACAAGTGAGCTCTTTTTCTTCTAGCGGGACGTTGGCCAGTGTGTACTAAGTAGTTTCCAAAATCAAATTGATCGGTACTATACTTTGTTCCTTAGTGTCAGTCTGCAAACTCATACCCGTGTGTATTAGCTTCGGTTATTTTCAGGGCATACCATTTTGGTGACGGGAGGTGCCACAGGACTGGGTAAGGCCATGGCAACGATGTTATCAAAACTGGGAGCTAACGTGTGCATTGCAAGCCGTAGTGAGGAGAAGTTGAAGGGAACTTCGGAGGAAATTGGGAATCTCACTGGAAACACGGTTCATTACTATTCCATGGATATTCGAGATCAAGAGAGGGTGAGTGATATTATCCCCACTAACACTTATCGACTTCCCCTGCAAATTGCAATACTTTATAGTCTGTTTGTTCACAAACCAACTTTGGTAAGTGGTATCACATGAAACAGAATCTGTATCCGTTTAATCTCCGTTTGTTTCTAGGTTCAAGAGGTCGCAAACCAGATCGTAACAGAGCACGGTATCCCCAAGTCGGTCATCAACAACGCTGCAGGAAACTTCATTGCACCCTCGGAGCGACTCACACCCAAGGGGTTCAACACAGTCACAAGTATCGTTCTGCAGGGCACGTTTAATGTCACTTCGACCTTCGGTAATATGATGATCAAGGAAAACACAGGAGGAACTTTCCTGAATATTACCGTATCTGGATTCAAAGGGACTGGTTTTGTTCTCCCCTCTGCCTGTGCCAAAGCAGGCGTTGATGCCATGACACATTCCTTGGCTTCGGAGTGGGGTCGATATGGAATCCGGTTAAACAGTATTGGACCTGGTCCCATTTACACGAAGGGTGCATTTGATAGGCTCGACCCTACCGGATCTTTCATGGAGGCAGGTCTGGATAATCTCCCAGTTGGGCGAATGGGTGAAGGAGAGGAGATAGCTAACTTGGCATGTTATTTGGTCCACCCCGTATCGTCATGGCTGACCGGACAGAGGATAGATCTGGATGGAGGAATGGCTAATTATATGGGAGGCATGTTTAATGGACTTTCCAAGGTTACCCCTGATCAGTGGGACATGCTTGAGAAAATGATCCGAGGCACTAAGGGGTCCTAGAAAGTAAGGGGAAAATGCTTCATTTTTATGCGTTTTTCATGTGATGTTTTGATTCTTGTTTTGCGAATTTACTGGTTACAATTATATCTTTTAGTGACCACTAAGAAGACTATTCTCTCACTGGAAATAAACCGATATTGTTTGGTGGATTGTTTACGACTCATAAACTTTTTGAGCACAACGCAAACAACTGGAAATTTTAATTCTACAAGTATTCACAGCAGCAATTAGCAAATTCGTATGACACAAAATATTCTAACATTCGATAAAATCAAAAAATTACTTGGCATTAGGCGTAATGTTAGTCTCAGATGGATTGTCAACATTTTCACGGCGAAATAGGCGATTTCTCACAAACACATTAGCATGATTTACTCTTCTAGCAATCTTTTCAGTTTTGAAAACAGACTCTCGGCTCATGGCTATATAAATTATTGGGTCCAAAAAAGAATTCAATGGCGCTTGGACAACATAAGAAAAAAATAGCAAAATATTAAAAATAATTGATCTTCTTTGAATTATATTCTTAAGAATATTCTTTATTACTTCTTGATCACATATCATTGCAAGAATCATGGTCAAGAAACTAAGAGAGTTGATAATCAGAACCGTGAGAGTGCTTCCAATGGACCGTGTAGTGTTGTTACTGACCGGGTTCAAAAACCGTTGGAAAAGGTGCAAGGCAGTCAGAAATCCAAACACTGCACCGATACTTTGAGATATCCAACGTGGAATATAATAATTTAGTAATATTATACTTGTAAGAGACAGAGGATATCCCGAAATATTGAAGTATATATCGGGAAAACAGGCATTGCAATTGTTCCGCAATATAAAATCAGTTGAACCGTTTGATATGAAATTAAAATAAAATAAAATAACTCCTTGTATTATTAACATGAAACTTAAACATATAATAAGTGAGCCGAAAAACAATTTGCGTGGTATTTCTCTAAGGGGGGACTTTATCTGAAAGAATCTCGCTACGATGAGGTAGCCGGTAATGATTAATGGGGCATTATAGAGAAACAGGTATACTGCCGTATAAGATAAACACCCTGCCGTACTTTCTCGAACTTCATAGTAGTAATATTGGTCTTCACAAATGTCTGCCTGATCACTATCAGTAAAACAGTCAGGGTCTTTTTGCTTCCAAAGAACAACAGCCATCTGAATACCGATTGTAGGACATGTTAAGAGATCTACAGTTCCAAGTGCCAGGTAGAGAGTCCGTGCAATTGAAGGATGCTTCCGAAAGTTGTGATGTAGTACCAGGAGGTTTAGGGGAACTGCAATAATCGCTAGCAGAATGAAGAAGATCATAAGTGGAAAATCTGGAACTGAGGTTCCTCCTTTCTCTCACTGGAAATAAACCGATATTGTTTGGTGGATTGTTTACGACTCATAAACTTTTTGAGCACAACGCAAACAACTGGAAATTTTAATTCTACAAGTATTCACAGCAGCAATTAGCAAATTCGTATGACACAAAATATTCTAACATTCGATAAAATCAAAAAATTACTTGGCATTAGGCGTAATGTTAGTCTCAGATGGATTGTCAACATTTTCACGGCGAAATAGTCGATTCCTCACAACCACATTAGCATGATTAACTCTTCTCGCAAGACTTTCAGTTTTGAAAACAGACTCTCGGCTCATGGCTATATAAATTATTGGGTCCAAAAAAGAATTCAATGGCGCTTGGACAACATAAGAAAAAAATAGCAAAATATTAAAAATAATTGATCTTCTTTGAATTATATTCTTAAGAATATTCTTTATTACTTCTTGATCACATATCATTGCAAGAATCATGGTCAAGAAACTAAGAGAGTTGATAATCAGAACCGTGAGAGTGCTTCCAATGGACCGTGTAGTGTTGTTACTGACCGGGTTCAAAAACCGTTGGAAAAGGTGCAAGGCAGTCAGAAATCCAAACACTGCACCGATACTTTGAGATATCCAACGTGGAATATAATAATTTAGTAGTATTATACTTGTAAGAGAAAGAGAATATCCCGAAATATTGAAGTATATATCGGGAAAACAGGCATTGCAATTGTTCCGCAATATAAAATCAGTTGAACCGTTTGATATGAAATTAAAATAAAATAAAATAACTCCTTGTATTATTAACATGAAACTTAAACATATAATAAGTGAGCCGAAAAACAATTTGCGTGGTATTTCTCTAAGGGGGAACCTTATCTGAAAGAATCTAGCTACGATGAGGTAGCCGGTAATGATTAATGGGGCATTATAGAGAAACAGGTATACTGCCGTATAAGATAAACACCCTGCCGTACGTTCTCGAACTTCATAGTAGTAATATTGGTCTTCACAAATGTCTGCCTGCTCGGTATCAGTAAAACAGTCAGGGTCTTTTTGCTTCCAAAGAACAACAGCCATCTGAATACCGATTGTAGGACATGTTAAGAGATCTACAGTTCCAAGTGCCAGGTAGAGAGTCCGTGCAATTGAAGGATGCTTCCGAAAGTTGTGATGTAGTACCAAGAGGTTAAGGGGAACTGCAATAATCGCTAGCAGAATGAAGAAGATCATAAGTGGAAAATCTGGAACTGAGGTTCCTCCTTCACTAAAAATTGCCATCACTAAAAGTTGAATTTGTCACAGCACTGGAAATAAACCTGTCTGGCGCTGCAGATCCCATATGCGTGCAGTGAAAATCAAATCAGGGTCTGGCGCCGCCATACAGGAATAAGCGTATACTAATTAATAATTACTAAGTTACGAATTCTGTTCCTAACTGCGATCATACGACTGAATGATAAAGAGTCCACAGGTCGAGTATCTTATTTGTGGTCGAATTATGTGGTTTCTTCTTCTCGAATCGTGATTCATGGTTTCCCCGAAAAAATAAGGAAAAGAACTTAAATGATCTCATGTTTTATTCACGTGTCTTCTTCTAATTTATCATATGTATGTGATTGTGATAAAATAGAAGAATGTTTGATAACGTAAGAAAAAAAAGTGCACAGATCAGTAAACCTAAAAGTGTGGGCCGGGGGCACCAGGGCACTGTTTTGTAATGACCCAAACATCTGTTAGCATTCACATACATTAGCTTTAGAAAGGATTTTGGGTCCTTAGTCTTCAATTTTTCATTCTCGATCGTTTTTCTTTCTCTAACTACAGGGAACAAGTACTTTTATTTTTGGACACTTAGCACCTACTATCCACGTGATACTGCAAACAGATTGCTACAAATTGGAATAGCCATGCTATCTATGGCGTAGCAAATCACCCTGGCGGGTGAGCTGCTACATAACATAAACCTGGATTCTATGGTTTTGGTTACCCTACCCGATAAGTCATAATTACACTTTTATAGGGTTATGACCAGGTCTAATGGCAAGGCCATCGTAGCACAACTGAAAAGTGATCCTACTGCAGAAAACTCCCTTAGAAGTGCCATATCCGATGCTTCTCCCTCTCAACTTGTTTACCTTGCAGAGGCTCTTACGGAATGCGTGAAATCGGGGAAACTGAAACTCTCATGCGAAACTCAAGACTTAATTGTTCGTGGGTTACTCCAAAACTACAAAAACCTAATCAAAACCCCCGCAAGCTCTCTCAGTCGAGTTGAACTGAACTCGTTTGCTAGTTCCTGTCACGGTATTTACCTGAAACTTCGATCTTGTTGCAAAATAGATGATATCAGCGGGGAGGAATTACTTTTATTTTTGGATACGTGCCAGAATTGTCCACGTGATCTGTTGGTTCTCATCCTCCCCCTTGCCCTCCATCTCCATGAACAATGTAAGGATGTGTGTGCGGTTGGTGGAGACCGGTTTCACGCCACCCCCTACCTGAAGGCGTGTTGGTACAACTCGGCTGTCAAGATTTACACCCCTCCCCCTGGTCTGGCCGAGGAGTGTTTGGGAGAAGTGGCCATGTTCCCTTTTATACACCTGGATACAATCCTCGCCTGTCTAACTCGTCACCAGGCAGAATTCTCCAAGATCCAAGACCTGTTTGAGCGTGCCGTCCTGTACATTGATGACCGGGGATACGGTACTGGTCGAGTGTGTGATGGTATTCTTAGAGAGTGTCTAAAACGGTGCCCCGAGCTGAACGAGAGAGTCAGGGAGTTGGCTATGGATGGTCCCTGGTATAGCAGGAAAACTAACCACTTCCTGGAGCTTCACTTCTCATCCATTTTGGATGTGCCAGTCTTAGAGGCATACCGTTCTGCAGTGAGTCACCTCGGATATAACCGGCTGGACCACAGCACTCTAAAGGTAATCAAAGTGCTGGTCGAGAAACATGGTGATGGTCGAATTATGGAACTCCTGAATCTGACCCTGGACCTTATCAAAACAGAAACCACAAGAGTGATAACTACGTACGTAGCGGCAATGTTTCGCAAGGACAAGTTTCTGACCGATGAAATCGTGGAGAAATCGGTTAAAATGGTGAAGGATTGTAAAAGTGTTCAGGGAAAGATCTTTTTATTGTCTGTTTTCCATGGGTTCTCAGGAAAGAATTTGGAGGGTTTGATCGTTTCGACTGGTGTACACAAAAGCGGGGACGCCGAAGTCCAAACCGCTCTTCTTTCACTGCTAGTGAAGCATCCCTTTTCAAAAGTCGAGTATATGCAGGAGCACTGGAGGCACGTTGTTACCATTGCATGTCCCACCGTTAGAGTTCATGCAAAGTGTCTGTTGGAGACTCTCAAGGGACAACCGGAAATTCTTGCTGCCATTCAGGACGTCTTTGAGGAACACTTACACAAAGTTACCCCCTACCATACGCTCCTCTTAGCACTAAACTTCTATGCTGTTACAAGCTGCAATGTGTCAGATGCAGTGTGTGGAAAACTTGCTGAACTCACTAACCACGAGGATGGGGAGGTCGCCAAGCTAGCAGGAAAGATTCTTCAACAGTCCACATCTCCACAGCAGATCGATAGCTCTATTGAATGCGTTACAATGCTGCTAATAGACCTCAGTCTTGTGTCAACAGTAGAAAGTGTACTGGATATTGACCTTCCCTCACGGTGCTCCTCGATCTCAACCATCCAGCCCACTCCCCTCGCGGTCCAAGTGGTGGAGAGGATATTGGTGACAGTCAAACACCTCCTGAGCATAATATCCAATCCAGGAGAGAGCGAGGGTTACGCCGCACCTTCCTTTGAAGAGGTAATACTGATTGTAGAGGCAGCGATAGTTGGAAGAGATGGTGATAAATGTAAACGGGTGTGTACTGCTATCTACGCGGCTATATCAGCACTTATCACGCTGGCTAAGGCTCAAGTCCGGCAATTGGACGGAGATTCTGAAATATTGGAACGGATGGGAAATACTGCTCTCCTCTGCGTTTTCAGGTAATGGGATATAGCACTTTGAACTGTATTGCTGTAGTTTCTAATCATCCAATTTCTCCCAGGTGTCGTCACCGGTCTGTTACTAACAGTTCGTGTGAGCTACTAAAACTGCTATCAACCACTACATCTCCTCACCCAAACACCCATACCCTACCACGTCTCTGGCTGGATAATCTTCTTGCTGCTCTCCATAACAATACAGGTAAATCACCTCATTATTCAGATTTGTTGGGATCCTCGGGGTGGATCCAACTGATGTTTTATTCATTATTTTCTTTTAGGGATCCGACCCCCATACCATTCCGACAACGTTTCCCTCTCTCTCCCAGGTTCATCCCACTCCCGGCGAAGTGCTGGATTACCCGAGGCTCTGGAGGCGGTTCTTCAGTGTTCCCGTGTTACAATTACAAAGGTTGCTATTGAATCTCTTCTGGAGACAGCCCGGATTCCTTATAACAGCATGGAAGGGGAAATGGAAACACAGGATTTGGTGCAGGTCCATGCACTCAATATGCTACGATTAGTTGTATCTTCGGCCTGTCTGAGATCACATGTGGCACCTTTCATTTCACAGGTATGTCCAATATTATCTATCACGACCAAACCATACTGTTCCATACAGTAGGGACACAAGATCTGATCCGCATACCTAAATGGATAATTCGGTTATTGCTACCTACAGTCTGTCATACATGGAGATATTAGCACCGACCGAATTCTAATACACAGTCCTAAAACTCTGCTATTCAAAATCCTTGTTCTCCAGATATGCGAGCTAACTTACAGTGGATTTGTACACGAGTTCTGGGTGGTCAGGAACTCCAGTCTGCTATTGTTTACTGAGCTGATAACCTTCATCTTGAACCACATTAACACTGAATATCCGGACACAGGGTACAGGTACGTGATCCCATGTCCAATTTATACGATCTCCCAGTATCACTCTCCTCTTTCGTCGGAAGTCTAAATAAATAAAACCCGTTATAATATTCCCTCCCTCAGGTCCACTCTGTCGATTAGAGAATTCCGATATCACTACCCCGGCGTTTACAAGCAAGTTATATCCAACCTGACGTGCAGGCCAAACTACTGTCCCTCTCTCTTCCTCTCTCTCATGATCCTCTCAAAACTTTATCCAGACGCAGGATCCCCTTCAATCTCCTTTCCATCACTTTTATTCGGGCTTCTCCCTTCACCAATTTTCAAGATTAGAACCGTCGCTGCACGGGTTGCCTGTCTTATCAGTAATGCTGACACAACTGAGTACTTACTAGAGATGGCGATCAGTTCTCTGAAAGCAGCGGCTAGTAACGAGAAACATGGGCTATTGGTGTTCGTGTTGGAAGCATGTAAAATGGGCTACAAACCTGTTTTTACCGAGGTCATTCAGCCAACTGCCCCCATCCATACATCCCTGTTACTGAGTATAGCCCAGTATTGTGATATTCCTGGCGGTATTACTGATCTACCTCTACACCCCTCTAACTTCGATCACCTAGCGCTTTACTACCTAACAAAAGGAGAACCCGACAGAGTCCTAGACATTATTTCTTCCTACGGTTCCCATCTAACTGAGGTGTTCTGGGAGACTAATGACCTTCACAATGCCATTACCTCTGAAGGTTTGGGTGTGTTGGTCGAGTTTTACAACTCACCAAACAGCCGATTTATCCGTTCCATAGTTGCTAAAACACTGTTTCATTGCCTCAATGAGCGGCATTATAATGGTGTATCAACTCTGGGTATCAAAACTAACTACACTCCACTAGCAGTCCTACTGACAGTAGGTTATGATAATGATCAGTGCAGCCCTGATATCTTGAACCAATACTTTTCATTCGACCCATCCCACCTGGACATCCTAGCGTTGTTATTCCAAATTAAACAGATCAAAAGTCCCAAATCTCCCATTGTGGCAAGGCTTCTCTCTCTAGCCATTCTCCATTGTCAGTGTGTTGATGAGACTGTAAGGACAGCAGCTACTGCTTTTTGTATCCACATATCTTGTACAGAACATCGTATATGGGCATCACGTGCAACACAAGAAACATCCAACTGTGTATCGTCCAGGTCGGCAATAGAGGTGGGGGTAAAATGGGCTAGGGAGAACGGGGCTGAACGTGAGTTGGATAGAGTTCGAGATTTGGTTTTGAGCGGATCTGGAAGTGTTGATATTGATCATAACTCTCACTTTGAGAAGCACCTCTTTTTATCTTTGACAGGGTGATACATGTTTAAAAATTGGTTATTGTGTGGGGTAATTTATTCTTTTAGCAGTTCATTTTCGTCTTTTTTACCTTTTAGTTTCCAGGGATTCATGAAATATCATAAAAAATAACCGTCAAACCACTAAATCTCAACATATCTCTATAGGATGTTGTTGTCTCGAGCCCTCCGACCCCTTGTATCCCGGTCCGATATCACTACCCCGGCGTTTACAAGCAAGTTATATCCAACCTGACGTGCAGGCCAAACTACTGTCCCTCTCTCTTCCTCTCTCTCATGATCCTCTCAAAACTTTATCCAGACGCAGGATCCCCTTCAATCTCCTTTCCATCACTTTTATTCGGGCTTCTCCCTTCACCAATTTTCAAGATTAGAACCGTCGCTGCACGGGTTGCCTGTCTTATCAGTAATGCTGACACAACTGAGTACTTACTAGAGATGGCGATCAGTTCTCTGAAAGCAGCGGCTAGTAACGAGAAACATGGGCTATTGGTGTTCGTGTTGGAAGCATGTAAAATGGGCTACAAACCTGTTTTTACCGAGGTCATCCACCCAACAGCCCCCATCCATACATCCCTGTTACTGTGTATAGCCCAGTATTGTGACATTCCTGGCGGTATTACTGATCTATATCTACACCCCTCTAACTTCGACCACCTTGCAATTTACTATCTAACAAAAGGAGAACCCCGCAGAGTTCTGGAAATTATTTCTTCTCACGGTCCCCATCTAACTGAGGTGTTCTGGGAGACTAATGCCCTTCACAATGCCATTACCTCTGAAGGTTTGGGTGTGTTGGTCGAGTTTTACAACTCACCAAACAGCAGGTTTATCCGTTCTACTGTTGCTAAAACACTGTTTCATTGTCTGAATGAACTGCATTATGATGGTGTATCAACTCTGGATTTCAAGACTAATTACACTCCACTAACTATCTTACTGGCGGTTGGGTATGATAATGATCAGTGCGGCCCTGATATCTTGGATCAATACTTTTCATTCGACCCATCCCACCTGGACACCCTAGCGTTGTTATTCCAAATTAAACAGATAAAAAGTCCCAAATCTCCCATTGTGGCAAGGCTTCTCTCTCTAGCCATTCTCCATTGTCAGTGTGTTGATGAGACAGTCAGGACAGCAGCTACTGCTTTTTGTATCCGTGTATCTTGTACTTCAACACAACAAACATCCAACGCCATATATGGGCATCACGTGACACAAACAGAACACCATATAAGGGCAACACAAGAAACATCCAACTGTGCATCCTCTAGGTCGGCAATAGAGGCGGGGGTAAAATGGGCTCGAGAGAACGGGGCTGAACGTGAGCTGGAAAGAGTTCGAGATTTGGTTTTGAGCGGATCTGGAAGTGTTAATATTGATCATAACTCTCACTTTGACAAGCACCTCTTTTTATCTTTGACAGGGTGATACATGTTTTAAACTTTGTTATTGTGTGGGGTAATTTATTCTTTTAGCAGTTCATTTTCGTCTTTTTTACCTTCTAGTTTCCAGGGATTCATGAAATATCATAAAAAATATATGTATCACAAGCACTAAATCTCAACATTTCTCTATAGGATGTTGTTGTCTCGAGCCCTCCGACCCCTTGTATCCCGGTGTGCCCGACCCATCTCTACGACCCTGCTACCAGAGGACATCGAACTCCTCCGTCAGACCTGTTGGGACTTTGCTGAGAATGAACTAAAACCCATCGCAGGAGCTGTTGATCGTGACAGTGTTTATCCGGGGGATGCAGTCAAGAAGATGGGAGAAATGGGCCTCATGGGCATGGTGGCACCCGAGGAGCTGGGCGGTGCTGGCATGGGATACCTCGCTTATGCAGTAGCCATGGAGGAAATATCGCGGGGTTGTGCGACCACTGGAGTGGTCATGTCGGTGAACAACTCTCTATACATGGGACCTCTCCTGATGGCGGGTAACCAGGCACAGCTTGAAAAGTGGGTGTCACCATATATTGATGGTGATCACGTGGGATGTTTCTGTTTGAGTGAGCCTGGTAATGGCAGTGATGCCGGAGCAGCTAGTACAACTGCGACAGATAGGGGTGATAAATGGGAGCTGAATGGGGCCAAGGCGTGGATTACTAATGGGTATGAATCGGAGGCTGCTATTGTGTTCGCAACAACAGACAAATCAAAGAAACACAAGGGAATTTCTGCGTTTATTGTCCCCAAACCAACGGAAGGGTTGAGTTTGGGAAAGAAAGAGGATAAACTGGGAATCAAGGGATCATCTACTTGTGTGGTTAACTTTGATAATTGCATGATTGATAAGGATTGTCTGCTGGGTGAACTTGGCCAGGGATTCAAAATTGCTATGGTAGGTACAAAGTACAGAGAATAGAGATGTACAAATAGAGAATAGAGATGTACAAATCATGTCCCATTTTCTATGCGGTGCTCGAATATTTAGTAGGATCTGAAGTTTCTGGAATTCCATTTCATTATTCTCACGTTTCAGAAAACTCTGGATGCAGGACGGATTGGAGTTGCAGGGCAGGCTCTTGGAATTGCACAGGCTTCTCTTGAGTGTGCTGTAGCTTACTCACAGCAACGTCATGCCTTCAATCAGCCCATCTCAAAGATGCAAACTATCCAGGTAACCTTGCTCGACCCTGTAAAAGAGAGTTAGAACATAACAACCTATACATGGGTAATTGGTTGCAGTGGCTATAATAATTGTTGCTGTACTTCCCTAGAACTGTAGAACCAGAGTAATAATTAGTGTGTAATTTCACTAACTACACTTGTACTACATACAGCTGTATCACTACAAATTCTGACACTTTGTAAATACATAACTACCATCACACTAGTCACTAACAAACTAACTCCTCCCATCTCCCCAGAACAAACTAGTGGATATGGAGTGTAGGATCTGGGCAGCACGACTAACAAACTAACTCCTCC
>AVPN01001428.1:6485-22908 GCA_000695325.1 Pleurobrachia bachei | reverse complement strand
TAGCTTGCCCCTAATGATTTCCAGGTTCAGGCTATTTTTGACAATAAATCCTTGCACTATCAGTATAACTAAGGTGAAAAAGGTAACACATACCGTATACCAAAGACTCGATCAATAAGATATCCCCCAATAAAGCAGAGAAACACATTTGGCCAACTGTAGAGCGAGTAGAGCAACATAAAGGAACTGCCCTGAAAATAAGGAACAGTTTTGAAAAGGTATCAAGCATCATTTGATTGTTTGCTCTTGAGAATCCTCACAAAGCGTACAGTGTGGGCTACACAATTGATAGTCAGTATTAGTTTACTTTTTCCCGACCGTAATTGTTCGTTGGTATCGAAGACACATCACACTCGACCTTCGCACGGGAAGAGTTACTTCGTTACCAAAATAATTCGATGCTTCTACTATCTGCAATATCCCAAAAGTATTTGTTCACTCACCTCAAGGCCAAGGTCGTTCTTGAATTCCTGTGCCAGAGCGGCGGGATTATCAAAGCAGAAGTAACTACCAAAGGATAACATACAAATTAGAACCAGAACCAGGAACCTTTAGGGGAGGGGAGACAGTGGTTAACAACTATCAAATATTATAGGGATCAGTGGTGATCTAATTATGATTTATCTTGGGTATAAACGTCTGGATCCAAGGACTCAGATCAGTTAATTCAATCAAAAAAGAGACCTGTGGGGTGCCCGAAAGGGGCTGCACGCTGGCCCAGATCCAAGACATCCAAACTCAGCCGGGTCCACGTCATCTTGAGTCAGGACCCTGTCCTCGTCAGTAGTTTCACCACCCATTGCTAATAAATATATCATGTGGGTTAGAGTGAACAGAATCAGGAAATATTGGTCCCTGATTGGATGATAACCAGTCACGTGACCTAAATAAGGAGTTCTGATTGGACCCTGTCCTCTTCAGTAGTTTCACCACCCATTACTAATAAACTTATCGTGTGTTATTGCTAATATAACAGGGTTTGAGTGAAAAGAACCAACTGTTTGTTATGTTCTAACGGAGGTCGAGAAAAGGGGGTTGAGCTAGGCAAGTAACTGTCTGTTGGCACCTGATCTGGGGTGATCTGATTATAATCAGATCACCCCAGATCAGGTGCCAACAGACAGTATCTAATCGATTAGATATCGGACTGCGGCTTGGTGGCGCAGTCACCTCTCACTGAAAGTTGTAAGATTCACCATTGGTGAATCACCAAGCCTGCAACGACAAACAGCTGGGAACAACGAGCTACAAAACAACAAAAACAACAGAGCTGTGGTGTGAGTGTCTGCAAAATAAAGGAAGTTGAGTATCATATTACTTGGTACAATTTGAAAATAAAATCTAACATCACATGCATGGGATATATTATGTACAATCTCTAGGTTGTCTCAAACTCTTGGTACATACGTCTTAAAAACTTTAAATTTACACATTATTTACATTCTGTCGTTAAAAAGTTATTCTCTACACACTTCGTATATCCATGTCACAGGTGGTTCTTGAAGAATATTATAACTGCACTCTAATGTCTAAAGGTATTGCATGAATCGTGATACCTGCGATTCTGATTTGTGGAGCTTCACTTTCAGCTGTTCAATAGTTTGTTGGTATTTCCGCTGCTGTTTTGATAGCATTCCTTCCACCTAGAGGAGTGTATTTTGCAATTAAAAAGACCGCTGCCACTTACCGGGTATATCCCCTGTACTGATCGACAAACAGTGGTTATGGGACACTCAGTGTAGGAATATACATGTCGGGGAATTCAGGGTGTGATTTAACCAATACAGAACCTACTTACAATTGACCCGCCTATAAAATTGCCTACATCACCAAAAATCCACCCTTGATCTTCCCCCACGTACCTTTTCAATGGGCAGCAAACTGCCGTCCTTTATTTGACTCTCCTGTTTGTTGCACCTCTCTCTGAGTCTGGTCACCTCATCTTGTACGAGCCTTAGATTCACATTACTACCACTACCCGCATCTAGCTTGTGGTACCTGCATGTAAAACGGTAGTTATGGAGATGAGAAGAAGAAACCAAACGAGAAACAGGACATGATGAGCAAGTGCGAATATTTTACTTTGGGCAGTTTGAGGGGAGGCCTGCCACAAGGAAATCACCCTCATTTATGAATTTTAGCTTAGATTCTTGCAGCAGGCCCCTACTTTGCAACTCACCTTTCCAGTGTTTCATTTAGGTCTGCTTTGGCCACATTGATCTCATCAAGTAGGTCAGCTTCCCTCTCTGTATGAGACTTCTTATAATCCTCAACCATCCTCGACAAATGACCCCTCAACTCCCCAGTTTCCTTCCTGTTCAGATACCGCTCTGTGTCCCTGATATAGCAATCTAACCTGGCTCTAAACTCTTCAACTGCGTTACGCTGTTTCAACCTGAGGGCAACTGTTTCTGCTTCCAAACGACTTTTAACAACTGATATGGCGTTCATAGCAGATTTAACACGTTCCAACTCATCAACAGCAGCATCCCTATCTTTTATTGCAGTGGACAATTTGACTTCCAACTCTCCTCTTCTCTCCTCCAAACACCCCTTAGATTGTTCCAGTTCAATGGCCCTTTGTAGCAACTTCTTTTGAGTTGTCTTTGAGCCTTCAACCGCCCCCAGTCGTGATTTCAACTCGTTAATTTCATTAACAAGCTGAGCCCGTTCTAAACCCCATACCTCGCTCCGTCTTGTCGAGGTGGTAGAGATACCGGAATAGTTGGAGGGTTTCTGTAACAGATGCTCTGATGAGGGGGCAGGGGTTGGTGATTTGATAGCTGGCAATATCCCAGAATTTGATGACATTCTCGGGGGTTCATTTTGGTTCATGTGAAGTTGAACCAGCTCAAGGGACAACTCCTCACACCTCTTTTCCAGGGTAGTCTGTTTCCCCAGCATGGTGTGATAGTTCCCCTTCATAACCACATACTCTCTCTGTAAATCATCTCGAAATTGTTCAACCCTGCTACGCTCTCCCTCCGCTCCCAGGCACTTCTCTCTCCATTCCTCAACCTGGATCTGAGAATTCAACAAATCATTCTCCAAACTGAATATCTTGTTCATTAGCTCATACCGTTTCGTGTCACTAACATCCCGGATCTTCACTTTCTCCACCGCCATCTCGGTCAGTTTATTGTAGATCTCCTGCTCATTTTGTAGTTTCTCCCTTACCTCTGCACTCAGAACCTGTTTACTACCCAACAGATTATTCAGATCGATCCCTAGTTTATCAACGTTCTGATGGAGCTGCTCGTTTTCCCCCAACAACCGGACATTATCATTGGTGATCGCGTGTAGATCCTCCTTCAGCCTTCTAACCAAACCAGCATCAACCGTATCATTTGTTGCTCCCCCGGAATTCTGAGTTGCTCTTAGCAACAACCCCTTGCTATAGCTGTCGTTAACAATCGGGAACGTACGGAGAGATTTAAGGTGTTGTGCAAGGAGGAGTTGGACCCGCGAGTTGAGAAGAGATCTGATATTGAATGTTGCTGAGCAGTGGTGGTTGGTGGTTAGGAAGTGGGATGTTACATTAGCTGCCAGAGAGGATGAAGGAGGAAGGTTGAGGGGAGCTGGTTTAGAGGATGGACGAGGAATCTCTTGGATCATTCGTGAAATATGGGGTTGGTCAGAAGAGAAGAGGAGGATAGTGATTTCCGGGAAAAGTTTCGAAGCACCCCCACTTGGAATAACATCAAACCCCACGGTAAGACACAGGATATCATACTGTCCTGGGATGTTATCCACAAGCCCAACTTTAGCATCCAACTCCCCCACATTCCTGACCTCCACCATCGACACATTCCCAAAGGGTTGTGCTAGGATCAGGGACGGTTTAAAATCCAACCTCTGGTTCCGACCGCACCAAGCCTCCTCCCCACTCACATGATACAAGCTGACCCTACACCTGGCACTCTCCTCCAGACTAGTCACCACCAGGTCCCTTGCCAGCGCCGTGAACTGCTCCACACTACCATCAACAATGAGATGAGCCACGTTGCGCCCTTGAAGAGCTTGGGATATTAACCGTTCTGTGATGTACTGAGAGAACATGCCCGTCTGGCCGGTTTCAAATAGGGCCGAGAATTGGACACGAGTTCCCTTGTGTTCGAGTGTGTTTTGGTCATTTCCCCCCGCGATATCGAGGGGAACGATTCCAAACACCTCACACTCCATTGTTTTTATATCAGAACCGACAGAGTCAGAAAATGCTATTGGCTGATAACCAGTAACGTGACCTAAATAACGAGTTCTGATTGGTTGATCACTTCACACTTGTTTTGGTCGGTTCCTGGTTTTCACACCAGGGGGTCGTGGTCTGGTAGTGGCTCCGTCATTATAGAATCTACACAGTGGGACTTTGGGTTAGACATGGGGTTATAGATTGGGATAGAGATGGGGTTATAGATGGGGTAAGAGACGTGGTTAGAGATGGGGTTAGAGATTTAGTAATAGTGGACTCGAATCAGGGGCAAATCAAAACACACGGTTGCTGTAACACAGCTCAGATAAATTGTAGCAAGCACCAAGAAGTAAAGTAACTATTTCCTCAATTCTAAAACAAAAACACAATATAATAAACGATTCCAAAACTAAAAATATTCGAAAAAAGTCACACCGTCCATTCAGATCAATACAAACACTCATTTCTCTTGAACTTCTCGATCCGTCCCTGGTTTGCCCACGACACAAGCGCCGAATTGAACACGCCCGGCAGGTACTGCGCCATGTACGTAAACAGGAGATACGGCTGGATACTGATCCAAGTCTCGGGTAACCGTGCTGCCAGAGCAACCGCCAATAACTTTGCAAACCTATCCGCCTCCATTTTCTTTCCTTTGTCCTTAATATCCTGATTGTACTTCTCGCCCTCCTTCTCGGTGAAGGAATGCAGGGAGATGTTACTCCTCACTGGGCCCGGACACACAGTTATAACATCAATACCGTAAGAAAACAGCTCCCTACGAAGAGAACTAAAGTACCCCATTAGTGCGTGTTTTGAAGCAGAATAAGCAGTACTAACTGGGGCACCCATTTTACCGGTAAGAGAACTCATAACCGTGATACATCCACTCTTTCTCTCTATCATGTGGGGTAGTACAGCCTTTGTGTGTGCTACATAGGAGAAGTAATTGATTTCCATCATAGCTCTATCCACCGCCATGTCGGTGTCTTCTGCGAGTGCTCGTTGGGATCGACCCGCGTTTAGAATGAGGTGGTCAACTGTTCCGAACTTATCCAAAACTTGTTGCATTTTACCAGGAAATTCCTCCATTTTTAGGGAATCAGTCGGCAGCACGAGAATGTTCTCAAATTCAGCACCGTTCATTTCACATTCAACCTGAACCTTACGGAGTTCCTCCTCACGCCGAGCAGACAGGACCAACTTGCAGCCATATTGGGCTAGTTCAATGGCAAGTGCCCGACCCAATCCCGAACTGGCACCCGTTATCCAGAACACTTTGCCGTTGAACTCCCTTTTTAAACGCCAAGCAGGAAACTGAAACGAGGCAAGCCAAAGGGTAAAATCGTGGTCGGCACGGAAAATTTTATAAAGGAGCATGGATGCGAGGGTCGCGAGAGCGGAAGGCGAGGTCAGCGTTGAGAGAGAGGGAAGCATCGTTTCCTAACAAGAGATAGGGGCGTAAAGATAAGAGTTATTTAGATAAAAGAGATTTTAGATAAACACGCTGGGTAATTTGTAAAAGAAAGGAATGAAAATTCGTCGAATTAATAAACTTCTCACTCAAACCACACAATCAAATATAAAATGTACAGCATTCAGGACAAGCTCATTTTACAACACGTCACACGTACAAGCACTTATGTTGGTGACGCAGTCACCCTTACAACTCGCGCGCGTAGCGCGCGAAAACGAAGCCCGCGAAGAGAGGTGGCTTCGGCACCAAGCACTTATGTAGCAGGGTGAGGGGGAGAGATAAAAAACTGGAATTGAAATTGAACCCAGGTGGTACACGCCCAAAGCAGGGACAACTCTCTTTATCTCCCTTGGTACTTCCACGCGACAGCAATTATATTCAAGTATTGGGATGTGTGATATAAGCAGCCACCGTGCTGTTTAATACATGGAGATAAAGTAACAATAAAAGAGAAAACTATGACTATCAGTATAAAATTCCCCGTCCTAAAACAAAACGTCAGTTCATATCAGTGGGTTCGGTCCTGGTTTTCTAACAAAATAATGCCCTCTCCGAACCGAACCGACACGTTATAGTCATGATGATGAAGTACTATATAGTATGTTACTATCCACAGTGACCCCCGGTAAGCTGATCCAACAGCGCATCAGGAACATTAACTTTCTTCAATATAAAGTCCATCATAGAGTCATCGGGGAAATCGGCACCCAGCTGGATGTACGGTTCAAAGGGGGCTGTAGCAGGGTCAAACGAGATTTCCTCTACTTCAACGTCACAGGGAGATAGGATGGAGAGAGCGTTTGTTAGGGTCAGCGGAGGCATCTGAAGAAAATCACTTTATTAAAACATGTCTATTCTGAAACTTATAGAATTTGATCACGCATGATCAAAATCACAACTAAAAACAGTACAATATGACCACTGATTACTTACAGAAGACTGGGTACCAGGGGGTCTAGATACCGGGGTCTCCTTGCTCAGCTCAGCAAGAAGGTCCCCTGAGCTAGTTTGGGGTTGTGGTGTGATCCCGTCTGATGAGGAACAATAGGAGAAGGAAGACCGGAATATTGTTCCTGGGGGGGGGGGGTAGATTTGGTTTAAAATGGTATTGATCGGACGGTAGGCCGTAGGGGGTTATTTGTCGGTCAGATTAGATCTTTCAAATAATTTCCGTGAGTTTGAAGCTAGCACTTTGAATTACTATCTATCGATCTAATCAGTGATTTTGAAACTTGTAATTTTCACAATGTAGCTATCGATCTTCTTCTTTTTCTGATCTTCTTGAAGAATCTAAGCGTTACCTGAGTGGTTTCGTTTGTGCCCGTACAATCTGGAGGGACTATTGAACAGTCGAACTAGTAATGTCATATCATCTCTCCTACAGCAGTTACCACACCCGTAACTCCAGGCATCAAAATGCTGCTGGCAAATCTACAGAGAGAGAGAGGTGTAAATTATCTAGTTCTTGATATGAAGTGCCAGTTCTATAATGTGTTTGAGGTGTTAATTAATCCCTAATTAATTGAAACAAACTATTATAAATTAAAGTGCTAACTATTCTTCTCACGACTCACATATTCAAGAACTGAATCAGCAGCTTTCTGGCAGTCACTATGTTTCTTGAACTGGTCATGTAGCAGGTTAGCTATCCTAATATTGGGATCAGGGGATCCTGGGCTGCCGGGGCAGGTCCTGCTTTCTATTACGTCACAATCTGACATCTCTTCAACTGCGTGGTAGACACCTGGAAAAGTACACACTGTGATACATCAATAGAAAACTTGAACTAAAGAAATGAACGAAAAGACACCGACTTTCTTGGGGTGCAATTGATCGTAAGAGCTAGGTAGACAAGGGGAACTGCCATGTTTTTTTCAAGTATATATTACCATCGCTCATGAGAAATAGAAAGTAGAAGGATCTGTCCACGGGTAGTCCCCCTGTACAGTGAGGCATGGCAATAACAGGTGGGGCACTCGCATCACTGTGAGAGAAGTTGGGGTTAGGGGAGGGAGGAATATTGGGGATGGGTCGCAGGGGGGGAATGGGAATAATTTAGATTACAAATGATGGGTACTACGGAAGATGTGATGTTAACAGAATCTGTTAAACAGATCTGCTCTCTTACCTCAGTATATCAAAGTCCTTGTAGCCCCATTTCACAGCGAAGTCTCCAATTGACCGGGTAGTCTCCATAGAACCTACACGACGTTTCTCCTGAATTTGCTGCTTGTTTAGACCCAACTTTTCCAACCTGAACAATTTGAAGTTTTGAGTGGATTGGAGTACGATCCTATTATGATAATGCCGGGTACTTAAAAAGCAATCTATCTCACAGATTTGCCAAAAATAGTGAATATATATGACACAGTTATCCTGTTAAAAAGTCAAAGATGTGAAACTATGGTGAGTATTTATTATTGTATTCTCACCTCTCCAGCTCATTATCATTGGCTGTGGTATGGTCCTCTGTGAGCTGGTCCACTCTGAACTCCACATTACTGTTGCCACTACCCTCCTGGTACGTACACAGAATAATCCGGGAATCTCCTACATTTGCTGTGAGGGAGGGAGAGAGTGTTACACTGTGGGAAGAAAAAGAGTGTTACACTGTGAACTTTGGGAAGAAATATGGTGTTACTACCGTGTCACTGTCACTAAACACTGTCAACTCGGAGAAGCCATACTAGAGCTGCAGCAGCCAGCACGTTGGCTGTCGCACGTGCCAAATAGAATAAGGATACTCCCGATCCCTAGAGACCAGGGGAAATAGTGGAAGTATTACTCGAGACCAGAGTTGGATGACTGCAATACCAAACTGAGAACATGGCGGGTTAATCATCGGAGCTTAATTTACCTGTATAAAGGGTGTTGTTGTGTATAATTGCAGTAGCAACAGTTGTGCCACCCTTAATCTGGTCCTCAATCTCTGACAACCGCTCACATTCCTTAGGGTTAGCCAGGTACGCTTCGTAGGAGTTGGGTGCCTGGGTAAGATGGGATTGTGGTGAGGTTAAATTTAGGCGGGGAAATAATATATGGACGATCATTCTGAGATGAGGAAAAAAGTTGAACTATTCGTTCCGCGGCAATCGCGGGGATAGAACGAACATTTCAACAAAAACGTAGAAAATACTACAACTTAGTATTAACTATTAACCCAGCTTACCCCAGCAATTTTCACTTTGATAACAGCCCTCTCTTCTAACAGTGGTTGGAACCTCTGATGCAACCTCCTATCCACATCTAGTATACAACTCTGAATCACAGCGGGGACTCGATCTGGACTCCGAACACTCCGTAACCCTGCACACAGCTCCGATACGAGGGTGTTTCGGGCGAAGTGAGCCACTTGGAGACCGTCATGACCATCTAGCACACCGTACAGGGTATCACCACCTGGGGTGAATCATTTGGATTTATATGGGAATACATTAACCTAGCCTTGCTCCATAGTCCATAGTTTTACAACATGTATGTAGCTTGACAGTAAGATAATTGATTCGAAAGTGACTAATATACCGTGAAAACAAGGTACAAGGTAACACAAATATGTACAAATAAAAGGTAAAATAAGGTAAAACAAATACAAGTAGGTCAGCTCACCGAAAGTGAATCTGAAAGAAGTATCCTCGTATGGGTGGCTCTGTGTACCACTCTTGTAGCTGCTGTTCCACTTCTGACTCTCACCACTCCTCATGCAACCATTCAAAAGTTCCTGGAACAAAAGGGGCGAGTGTTGTTATTTCCTGAAAAAAGTACGAGTGTTGTTATTGGTTCCCAGGGGCCAATTAACAAAACAAATCAGGTGAGCAGGGAAATTGAAATTCAGTTGTTGGTCTGTGCTGTCAAAGCTAGCGTGCCTTCCACTACCACTGCAACTGCTTCCCGCTAAAAATAAAGAGAAGTTCAAAATTTAATCCTGGAAAATCAGTCTTTAGTGAAATCAGTCTTTAGTAGTGTACAATGGGTCATACATATAATATGGTCTGTGGTCCTCAAAGGGTTAAACACTAAACATTACTAGGTTTCTTGGTTTATATTTGGGTTCGTCACATACTGTCATTTTGGTCTGTCACACTGGCAGTCTGTCCTTCCTGGTCTTCAAATTGTAGATCTGTCTGCTGTCCTATCTCTCTGTCACTCTGGTCAGTCTGTCCTTCTCTCTTCCCATCTAGTGGGTCGGTCTCTCTATCCTCTTTCAACCCCCACATTCCCATTTTCCCAGGTTCGGGGGTCTGTGTTTGATCAGTCTTCTCCTTTCCAGGCCACCCCCACATTCCCATTTCCCCCGGTTCGGGGGTCTGTGTCTTTTGAGAGAACAATACCATGGGCGCTGAGGTCTGTCTGACAATATTGGGAGATCCCATCATGCTATCTGTCTGGGTCATTACAGTAAAGTGGAGCACGGGTCGGCCAACAGGAGATGATACACGGTGAATTACCGTTGCTAGGTTACTGTCGTCAGATTCTATGACGTCATCATTGTGTGTGACGTCATTATTTTGTGTGACGTCATCTTGTACGTTGTCATGGTGATGACTGGTTTGTGTTGATGCAATGTTGTGGTGTTGGAGAAGTAGGTTGCATTGCGTCCAACGGGTAACTGTCTTTATTACTAACTTTCCTAAAAAGAAATGTTTCGTGTGCTCAGTATATTAGGTTATTTGTCGTGTGTTTGTCTGTAAAATCAAAGTATCAGATTTGATATGTTCCTGCTTACCTCTTGATGCCATTTTAGATAAAAAAAAAAGGTCCTCGGCTTACATTTGTACAGAAGCTAAAACAGAATTGTGAGTAGTTAGCTTGTTGTAAAAATAATGAAATGCTCACCACTAAAAACCGTTGAAAACTTATAAAAACTCTAAAATAAAACCATTTTCACCCCTAAACATTTTTACACACACTCGGCAATGAGTTCATGCATGCAACTCAGCTCCTGGCTCCAAATATTTTACTTCCTACTCTAACATTCGTGCTACCCATCTCAATCGCCCGATCATAATCATCTGACATCCCCATAGAAATTTCCAAATCATCCCTTCCAAGGTGCTCCGCCAATCTCTTTCTACACTCAATCAACTCTACAAAATCAGGGTTCACACCTCGAGACCAATCATACCCAAACGCCCCAATTGTCATAACTCCAGCCAGTTCTAGTCCATCGCACTCAGAGATAACTATATCGGCAAGGGGAAGCAGTGCCTCAGGCATACACCCGCTCTTTTGTTCCTCTCGACTGGTGTTGACTTGGATGAAAACTTTTAACTTCCCACCATCACCGTTTCGTTTCCAACCATTACTGAGAGCACGTGCCACTTTTTCACTGTTAACAGTTTCAACCAGCGCTAAGTTTTTACATGTGCTCAGCTTTGAACAGTTCTTCTTCTGGAGGTTACCAATAAAGTGCCATTTAATATCAGTGAGATGTGACAATGCTGCACTCTTTTCGACTAGTTCATTGATGTAGTTCTCCCCAAAAACTCGTTGTCCAGCTTCGTGTGCTGCTTCTAGATCGGAGGAGGGTTTGGTTTTGCTGACTGCCACAAGGCGAACAGTGGAGGGGATACCGGGTTTAATTTTGTCCAAGTTCTCTCGAATTGTTGCCATGAGAGAGAATCGTCTGGTGATTACAGTTAGCATAAACAGGGAGCTGTATACAGAGGGAGGAGGGTTAGAAAACATTGTTTAAGAGAAACTGCAAATGATTAGAATAACTGAATATGAGTCATGGAATAAATGGACTAAAATCTAAAAAGTGATGATTAAAACATCATAAAACAATGTGAGTACAATTATAAACTATCGGGTAAATTCTCACTCTCCTTCTCTTAGTAAGGCATGACCTCCATCTTATTCCTCAGCATAACCCCAGCATGTTCGCTAGTTGCCTTGGTAATAACTTCCATTAAATCATCCACACAGCCAGATGTAGAGACAAGAGCATTAGGACCTCCCATCTCGGTTTGGACCCATCCGGGGTGGACAGAACAACACAGGACTCCCTTCTCCCCAAACTCGATTGAGGTACACTTGGTCAGCATGTTGAGTGCACACTTGCTAACTCGGTATGCGGAGTGCCAGGGACTGGTGGTGTTGGCGATGCTCCCTACCGCTGATGAAATGTTCAGACAGAATGCCCTGTTGCAGCCCACCTCAACACTGCTGTTCTGCTCAGCTGCAAGGAATAAAAGAGGTGCAAACTTCTTTGTTACACGATGTGTTCCAACCACGTTCACATCGAAATTCTTGAGCATATCCTCAGTTGAGGTAGATGTTGGGTTTTCCGATTTCATCAGAATTGCCGCGTTGTTTACTAGCAGATTCAATCCCTGATCTCCGAGAATGGTGGAAACTTTCTCAAACGCTTGGTTGACAGAATCCTCGCATGTGATGTCCAAGGAAACGTGGTAAACAGCCTCATTACCGTTCACAATTTGGTCTAGTTCCGGACTGGTTCGTCGGGAGCACGCAATCACATTGGATCCTAGACTTGCTAGCCTTCCCACCAACTCCAGGCCGATCCCCCTGTTTGCTCCGGTTACCATACACCACTTCATACTCGAATCCGATGCCTGTACAGAGGTTAGAAGTGAGTAAAGCGAGGAAAACTTACAAAAATATCGTGGCTAATGAATTTTTGGTCAGATTTTGGTCAGAAAAATCTTTGAATTTTTTTTTTTTTTCGAAAAGAAAAACCAAAAAAAACAAAGAGAAATAATATCAATAAAAGAGGCCACATGCATCCGGACTAACAAATTCAATTCTATATAAGTAGAAAACTCGCCATCTGGCTACACAGAAAAGAGTAGAAAAAAAACATAATAAATTCTTTGAAAAATCCTTCTTTTCTATCACGCGCAGCTGCGCGGCACATGTTTATGTTTTGCGCGCTTCTCAAATTAGCGCCGCGCACCCAAATTTTCGAATTTTCAGCTCAAAAATTGAGCAAAACTTTTTCGATTTGTCCCCACGTTTTCGCTCTTTTTTACATGCTCTTAGTGAGGAGAGTTTGGAGTTCTGCTTCTAGTGTAAGTACGCTTATCGTATTGAGTTAAGCAAGAACTAACAAGTATCTTTTCAGTTTGTACACAGCCCCTATATCAGAATGTCTTCGACCGAAATTATGTGAGTAATCTTTGTGGAGAAAAGTTCCACAAGTCGGATTAAAGATTGTCAATAACACTCGGTTTCATAGTTGAATTGTGATGATAAAAAATTCTTTGAAGATTTTAACCTACAGTTTTTATTCAGGGGCACCACCGAAAGCATCAAAGAATTAAAGCTGGAGGAAAATAAAGACTGCAAACCAAAAAAGTAAGCCCATTTTCTGATCAGGAAGGACAAGAGAAATGAAAAAATACACATTTCACTAAAGAAACAAAAACCAGATTCTTGATAGACATTCTTCAGGGAATCAAGAGGAGGAAAACTGACGCTAAAATGTCCGAAGGGAATGCGAGACTACGAACCAGACAAGATGGCCGTGAGGGAGACAGTGTTTAACAAAATCAAGAAGTGCTTCATGAAACACGGTGCCGTCCAAATAGATACTCCTGTTATGGAATTGAAGGAAATATTAACGGGTAAATTAACGATGAAACAAATATATTTGCATTGTTCGACCCTCTCTCTATGGGCTGGAGCCTGGAGGGTAATAAAATGACAAACCAATATACCATTACATTTCTTAGTTTTCAATTATGTTCAGGTAAGTACGGTGAAGACAGTAAACTGATCTACGAGTTGGAGGATCAGGGAGGAGAGATACTCGCCCTGCGTTATGATCTAACAGTCCCCTTTGCAAGGTACATGTACAACTTTATCATCCGACCGAATCAGGAACTACTGGTACCTGATTGGCTGATAACCAGTCACGTGACCTAAATAACTAGTTCTGATTGGTTGTTTGCTTCGGTCGGTTCCTGTCATCTCCTCTGATACTCAGAATCTGATCATTTGCCTCTCAAAATTCTTCCGAGACACTCTTAATAACGACTCAAAAACAGCCGATTGGTCAACTTATGACACTCTGTGTAGGTATGTAGCTATGAAGAAAGTCAAGAGTATTAAACGATACCAGATTGCCCGAGTATACCGGAGAGATAATCCTGCTATGACCAAGGGAAGGTACCGAGAGTTCTACCAGGTATAGTTCTTTTTTTTTTCAACTGTTCACCCCCCAAAGTCGTGCGCGGAATTGGTTTGTGCGTCTATCACATGTTAACGTGTAGCGCACGCCACGCAAATTCTAAATTTCACGAAATTTCAAATTTTGGGTGAACAGTTGAAAAAAAGGACTTTAATATGTAGTCACGCTGATATTTGGGATTTTGTTTGGATAACAAATCTTCCAAAAAATTAAACCTACAATCTATTGACCTAAATTGCAAATGTCTCACACCCACCCCCTCAGTGTGACGTTGATTTTGCTGGTGAGTATGAGCGAATGTTAACGGATACAGAATGTGTTAAGATTGTTTGTGATATCCTGAATGAGCTGGAAATGGAAAAGTTCACTATCAAGGTATTATTGAAAAATGAAAGGTTTTTTATGATTTATTTGGTTGACAGAATTGTAAAAATATCCCATTTGCAATTACATATCTACTTGCAACTCTCTCTCCTCTGTTCAGGTGAACCACAGGAAAGTTCTCGATGGAATCTTCGAGTTTTGTGGTGTTCCAGCCGATAGTTTCCGACCGATCTGCAGTGCGGTCGATAAGCTAGACAAGGAATCTTGGGAGACTGTCAAAACGGTAACTGCAGATTGTTATTTAAAAGTTAATGACAAAGAAGTTAATTAAATTAACTTGCCATTTATTGTTACGATAAACGATAACGTTTAACTTTTAACATTTTCTTGTATTATTTTCTAATACAGTCGGACCCCGATTTAGTGACATCCTCGGGGGAAAGGGTTTTGGTCACTAAATCGGGGTGGCCACTAAATCGGGGTTAAATAACGTTAACTTCCTATATCGGGGGAAATTTATCATGTCACTAAATCGGGGTGCCACTAAATCGGGGGGCACTAAATCGGGGTCCGACTGTACATATAAATTATTCAACGCAGGAAATGGTAGAAACTAAGGGACTGGACCCCGCTATAGCGGATAAAATTGGAACATTTGTTAGGAGGAAAGGAACCTTTGAATTATTGGACGAGCTGGAACAGTCTGATCTGGGTCAAAATAACACTGCTAAGGTTTGAAGTTAAATCAGTGATCAACTACTATTAGATGGCTACCCAATTGAAAAAATTGTTTGAACTAACTTGATTAATTTAGTTACTTACCAAATTATTCAAAACACAGGAAGGTCTATCAGATATCCGATTGTTGCTTGAGTACTGTGAACTCTTTGGTTGTCTTGAACATGTGTCATTTGACCTGAGTTTAGCACGTGGCTTGGACTACTACACAGGGTCCATCTTTGAAGCAGTCCTTGAAAGTGGTGAGTTTGTTAAAATCTCATTGATTAATTGAAATAGTTGAGATCATATTGTATTGTGATGTTAATCACCGCACCGCACGAGCCTCTCTTTCTAAATATGTGAACAACTCTAGGTTCATAGACTCTCATAATCCCTCTCTATTTTATCAGATAACCCGCACTCATAACTATCTCTCTACCTCAGATAATCCTCATGATAGCGTGGGCTCTGTAGCGGGCGGTGGACGGTACGACAACCTAGTTGGTATGTTTGCCCCCAAGGGTCGATCTATTCCCTGTGTGGGCGTTAGTATCGGTATCGAGCGACTCTTTAGTATCATGGAGAGAAGGATGAAGGATATCAAAACTTCTGTTGTCAAGGTGAGTTGTCATGGTAACGGGGGATGTTGTCAAGGTGAGTTGTCATGGTAACGGGATTTTATCAGACCCTCTTTTTTCGTGAAAGTAAAATATGGTTCGTATATTTCAAACCGGGATTGTAATATGTACGTAATATGTATCAGTTGTACATATGGGTTTCCTAATTCCCTTAATAAATAGGTATTCTCTATTTAACCAAGTTGTTTCCCTCAGGTTCTAGTTGTTAGTGGACAGAAGGGTCTAATGAAGGAGAGGATGAAACTTCTCAATCTGCTTTGGAAGGCGGATATTAGCGCCGAGATGTTGTACAAAGCTAACCCTAAACTTCTCTCTCAGTTCCAACACGCTGAAAATGAAGGTCAGTTAGTTATCTCCCCCGTTAGTTATTGTTTAGTGTCTGTACTCTGTAGTGTGAAACATATTCTATTGTTACTCATTTATATTCTTGTGTTGTGTAAGTAAGACAGTACAAGAAGTTGTTTGTAGGGGGTATAGTTATTAAATTGTAGTGTAGAGCTAATCATGTACACTCCTGTACACATGTGTGTAATATTATATTGTAACTAGAGAGACTTTTTGACGTTGCACGCTTCAAAGACTTGGGACAATTATAGATCAAACCTACCGACATTTTATAAACCTATCAATACTAGCGCACCCATTGGGTGCGCCTCAAGTAAGGGCCTTTTGATAACCCACCCGGCTTCGCCGTGTGGCTCATTTCGCCACTTTTAACGTCAATAACACGGTTGCCATGGCAACTGTATCGGTAACCATGAAGACTGGCATGTTAAAAGTTATTCGAAAATAACAACAAACTTCCACTGGAAGTTCCAAAACTGTGAGCAACAGCTTTACAGCTTTGCGCCCATAGAGTGTTTTATGAAGGAGCAGACTGTCGCTTAGATACCGCTGAACGAACGACCACTTCGACGACGTTC
>AVPN01001424.1:8205-23022 GCA_000695325.1 Pleurobrachia bachei | reverse complement strand
CTAATGAAAGCCTACCCAATCTCTGAGTACACGCCCCATTGTGTCACCACTGCAGGAGCCGCCGTTATTCTGATGATCATGAACAACTTGGACAGACGAGTTGCACAATTCCCTGAGGAGCTCGTTACTTACGGAGGAAATGGGCAGGTGAGGGGAGGGTATCTTTTTGGAGTCTGCCCCCTTTTGTAATCTCCTTTGGGTGTAAGGGGTCGGGCCGGTCGATGACCTTTTAGTTTGTGTTTTTGTTGGAGGGTTCAAATCCCATTTGTCTAAATATTGAAACATTATCCGTCTGTTAGACACTCAATTCCTGTCTCGTTTTATTGTGACGTGTCACACATATAATAAGACCTGTATAAACAGAGTTATCCAGAAAACAGAATTATCCAGAAAACTCAGTTTCCGGTCTCATATACCAATCAGTCTCTCCAGCTCTGTACTGTACGTAACGCGCATTAGCGTGCCCTTGGAGTGTGCGCAAAGTATACCATTTCAGCAACAACCATAACATGTGAACCCGGTCTGAACACAAATTCCCTTGAGCTTTCATTTTCTCAGACCTTCAGCTCCAGTTATCGATTATAGTCATCGTAAAGAGGTCAGGAGAGACCAGATAAAGTCGGTTCATAACCCTTTGTTTTTCAGGTGTTTAGCAATTGGGGACAATTCAGGCTTACCCTACACTATCTCAGTACTATGACAGAGGAACAAACTCTATCCATGATGTCAGGCCATCCTGCCGGTACGATCAATATATTGAATGAGTTACTAAATCATGTATCGGGCAAAGTTTGCCATTTTGTTTACAGTTTGTACACCGTCCCGGTATCCTTCCTTCAATCCTCTCTCAGAAGAAGAGGCGGGTACAATCTTTACCAAATATCCACTTGTTCCAACCACAAATCCCTACTGCAGGTCTATTTCCCTCCCACCGTGGTGCCCCCAGGGTAGTTCTAACTAACGGGATGGTAATCCCCAACTACAGTGACAAGACAACCTACGACAGGCTCTTTGCACTGGGGTGTACCATGTATGGGCAAATGACAGCGGGTAGCTACTGTTATATTGGCCCCCAGGGTATAGTTCATGGTACTACCATTACTGTCATGAACGCAAGCAGGAAGTATCTAGGAGAGGGTAGCATGGCTGGAAAGGTGTATTTGACTGCTGGGTTGGGAGGCATGAGTGGAGCACAGGGAAAAGCTGTTGTGATCGCCGGAATGATTGGAGTTATTGCTGAGGTATGAAATAATAATTGTTCTAGTTAGCTAGTTTAGTAAGTTTAACTGAAAATAATTCCCTCTCTCCCATACACAGACCATAATCTACCAACAACCTAACCCTAGGTATCGAAGGAAGCTCTGGATAAGCGTCACCGTCAGGGATGGATTCAAAAGGCCTGTGGGACTGTCAAGGAGTGTATAGAGGCAGTGATAGAGGCACGGGCTAACAAGGCCGTACTAAGCATCGGGTAATTGTTTGTTGTATACTTACCCAACCTACTTCTTTAGTTAATTATTATTTTTACGTGGTGTTCTATTGGGATCGCGTGTTTCAAAATCATCTCTCCTGATATTCTATTTACTGCAGGTACCATGGTAACGTGGTGGATCTCTGGGAGGCATTCCAAAAACATTATTGCAAGACAGGAGAGAACCTGGTCGAGTTGGGCAGTGATCAGACATCCCTTCACAACCCATATAATGGAGGCTACTATCCGGTTGGGTTGTCCTACGAGGAGAGCAACAAAATGATGATAGACAACCCAGCGAGGTTCAAGGAGTTGGTACAGGAATCTTTGAGGCGACATGTAGCAGCTGTCAACTACATGTGTCAATCAGGAACTTACTTCTGGGACTATGGAAACGCCTTCCTTCTTGAGGTAGGGTACAAATAATGTATCTCTTCACTATAATTCTTGAAAGTATCTCAAACCGCTCTGCCTATAAACAGATATACTTAACCTTCTCCCCTTTCCAGGCACGTCGAGCTGGTGCAGAAGTGGTATTTGAAGACGGTACTTTTATCTACCCAACCTACATACAGCTGACTCTCGGAGATGTATTCTCTCTTGGATTTGGGCCATTCCGTTGGGTCTGCACTAGTGGTGGGTACAACTACAATTATACCATATTGGACATGAAACCCTGTTTGATGTTAGAGACGAGACATGAACAAGTCGAGTATCTTTTTATACGGTTACACCACACAATTTCTCCAGGTGACCCACTGGATCTCGAGAAGTCCGATAAAATAGCAGCTGAAATTATTAGAGAACAACTTTCGGAAAACCCCTCTCCTGAAGAAGCTGGAAATCTAAATGATAACCTCCGATGGGTAATGACTAGTCTAGTTACTCAAATTAGGTTGGCGCTTGCAAATACTATTATGTACCAGATTACTACCCCGACCCCCTATCTATTGCTGTCAATAACCCACTTTATAGATTGAGGAGGCGGGTAAGAACCAGATGGTGGTTGGATCACAAGCCAGGATCCTGTACAGCAACCAAGCTGGGAGGGCACGTATAGCCATGGCATTCAACAAGGCCATCGCTTCAGGCCACATTTCAGCACCAATCGTAAGTACACAATATACTCCACATTTTACCACTTTATTATCATTGATAACCCTCGTCTCACTCCCACTCTCCCCGCGTCTTTGCCCCTTAGATTGAATTTTTCATAATCCTGACTCACCCCAAACCCCCAATAGGTATTGTCCCGGGACCACCACGATGTTAGCGGTACTGACTCTCCCTTCAGGGAGACTTCCAATATTACAGATGGGTCGATGTGGTGTGCAGACATGGCAGTTCAGAATGTTATTGGAGGAGCCCTCAGAGGGGCTACATACGTCAGCATCCACAATGGCGGCGGTGTCGGGTGGGGTGAGGTGAGTTTTAACATTGTAACGGCGGAGGTGTAGGGTGAGTTGTAACGGGTGAGCTGAGGTTGTAAAGATTCTTCTATGACCTCATCTTAACCCCTATCCCCTTCTCTCCAGGTGATGAATGGAGGCTTTGGAATGCTGCTAGATGGAAGTGAGGATGCAGGGGAGAAGGCCCGGTCAATGTTGGACTGGGATGTTAGTAATGGTGTCAACAGACGAGCATGGGATGGCCATCCTCTTGCTAAAGAGGCCATTAGGAAGACCCAGGAGAGAATCCCAGGGTACAATCTCACTGTGTGCAATGAAACCGATCCCGAGCTCCTGCAGACCTTGTAAATTGGAGTTGCAGTGATTTGACAGGGGTTTATTTCGTGTCGTGAGACCGAGATTGATCAACCGAGAAAGGGACTGAGTTTTTATGAAGAGAAAACATAGTTTTTTAAAAGTACAATATTTTCGTGACCTGTTTTTTGTTTTGTTTTACCCGTTACGGGGTCTACCATCACTGTGTTTTCGTATTGTGTGTATATTTTGGAGAAGTGTGTGACCCTTTATGACAATTGGTGTGTAACTATAAGTTTTATGTTTTCGTGATGAACCCGGACCCCGACCTAAATTAGTTTAAGTTAATTGTATTTGTTCACTGAATCATTCAGTAACTTATTGAGCAAACTAAAAAGCATTGGAAACATCTAGATTCTAGATCTATAATGCGTTTCAAACGACTTGACCTGAGATTCCTGGAAATTGGGGTATTGCGTGTTGTATTTACTAAGAGAGATCCTGAATTTCCAGGAATCTCAGGTCAAGTCGTTTGAAACGCACTTTAGTTGTTAAGTGGCAGCCGGAAAGTCCGGATACTCTTCCCTCCCTATCCATGTCTTACGAGTGTCTGGCGGCGCCCTCAAACGCCACTCAGACCTGTATGGCGGCGCCATACCCCATTTGATTCTCAGCGACAGTGCGCTCAGATCGGCCAGATCGGGTCGGCGGCGCCAGACAGACTCAGACCATGTGTGCGCCGCATACAGGAAGAAACGGACTTTATTGGTTTGCGCTGCAGTCTCCGAACGCGCGCGTTTTATAAGGTGTCGCGCGTCGCGACACTGCAAAAAAGTTGCAAGCCAAAACTGAAAATTTAAAATTTAAATTTTCAAAAAGTCAAAATCTGGGTTTTGCGAAACTTCCCACGATCATTGCTCCAGTCCCTGATGAGATAGAAACTTAAAATTGTGTAGTGAGGAAGAAATCGGCATGATCCACCTAACTACAAAATTTCAAGTCCCTATTTCATCAGGGGGTGGAGCAATGGTCGCGGGAAATTTCACAAACCCAAGTGAGGGTCTTTTTAGTTTGGACTTTGGAGTTTACTCTAATTGGTTGCGTAACCGTCTGAAACAAATTCGGTCATGAAAATAAATGTGTGCTATTTTTTCTAGCAAAAAACAGGCTGCAAGGCAACCAGATTATACCCTCCTTCAACAAAGCTTAATTTCTTATTAAACTACACAACCGGTTGGTCTGGTAGCCAGTCGGGTATCCAGAGTCCAGACCACTGCTACACCATCCGTTATAATCTGGGTCCCTTGCAGCCTGTTAACAGGTGTGCGTTACGAAAAAGAGTACTTTTTTCAAACGGCTACAGCTATGCAACCACGCACATGGCCAATTTGAGTAAACTAAACGGTATCTGATAGATATCACTGGTAAGCTAGTTGATAAATGATATTTGATCACCATCTGGTCTGATGATTTAGTTTCCACCTGTACGGAATTCTGTGAATATGTTATCGTTCAGTATTATCAATGGTTTAGAAATAAGAAATCTCGGATTTGAAAAAGTAACTCGAGCAAAAAAGGGTAATGTCACGTCAGTGCATAGTAACTGCAACTTCATCAAACCAATCAACTGGCTTCATAATTCATGAAACATGATGTAACTATTTAAAATTGTGCGTTTTTTTTCAGGAACTTCCTCCATGAATTTAATCAATATCATGCACCCTCCTGTTATGTAATCCTTCGATTCCCATTTTTCAATAGCCATAAATGAGAGTTGTTCGTGAGATCACATGACGAGGCTAATTGTACAGCCCATCTTGCTCTTGTGAAGCTGTCTCAAGTGTCAATATTCTCGATCTCATTAGTGGTCAGATCACATGAACATCTGAAGTTGAAGACAGGGAGACACGGTACTATGGAAACATTAATATTCCTATTTATTGGCGTCTCATTAGAAGATGGTGTAGGACGAGACAACAAAACATGGGTAGGAAGAATCCCGTTGCACCCTCGTGCAATTGCACGCTCAGTTGCACCCCGTATCTCACAGGATGGAGTGTCCCCGGAGTGTCGTACCAAATTTGTTTCTTCATACTGATCAGTTCATAGCACTTAGCAGCATCCTAGTAGAATTAGAAGATCCCAAATCACTCTCTGCGCTTGGTACAATCGACAGCACTTTGTATTAGCTAGCCATTTGGTTTTTGGAAGCCCCCTGCATGAACTTGGCTTTCAAAACTTAGGAGTGGGCTTTGTTAGCCTCTCAGCCCTGTTTCTTTTCATCTTGGTACTATTCTCACTTCCTGTTTCCTTACTTTTTTTAAAACCAAAAAGTTCTTCGTTGTAGGTACCTTCTACAGTTATTAGTGGGTTGATAACCGATAGAAATGCGAGATGAAGCAATCTCTATTTTAAATTAATACCTTCTCTCATCGTTACTTGAGCTGATTGAAGATGATAGTTTCTCAGTTAAGTTTCAAGGGGGGTATTTAGTTAGTTTTAACCTGATAGTGAGGAACTCCCTTCAATGAGAGGCACTGCACTACAGTCAACACGCTCATGGGAGGCTGTCAAGGGAAGAGATCCCATTGGCTCCCTGGCACCCACGTGATCATCCCTGTGACTGCTTGCTCTTTAACTCTCACCCACGATCACCCTTACACGTGATCCGAGAAGAACGAGAGAGGGAGAGAGAGAGAACGAGAGAGAGGGAGAGAGAGAGATAGAGAGAGAAAGAGCACTTTATCAAGCCGTTTAAATCGCTCAATTTTAATAATGACAAGAGTGCTCTTTCTCTATCCAGCACCCTCTCCCCTTGCTGTATTCTGATTCCAGCTTACTGATTACCCTACTCTGTTTCTCTGTATTTCTCTCTCTGTCCCTCTCTCTCTACCCCTCTCTCTCTCTCTCTCTCTCTCTCTCTCTCTCTTGCTCCCGATGCTCCCAGTGCGAAGTTTAAATGGTTAATGGCTATATTTGGGGTGGCTGTAGTGCTCGAAAAAATCCACATGGCTTAACTATCTCCACTTTTCTCGCCGTCTCGACTTCCTCTCTCCTCTCAGTTGTAGATTATGTCGCCCGGCGGCCACAACGTTGAGTCTCAGTGCTCCCAGACCGATATCAGTTTTACCGACCCTTCCGCCAAGTTTTTACCCCTTGACAAAGTTTACCTTCATATACTGGTAAGTTGAAAGTACTGTTACCTACTTTGGTTACAAAATAACCCCTCCACGACCTTCGCCCGCTGGCAAGGGAGGAGTTACTTCGTAACCTACAGCTACTGTCTAGTTGTCGTATTTATTGCATTCCTATTGAATCGTGACTGATTTTGCGTACTTGCTTTTGTTTCTTGATTGAATATTAAAATTCTGCTTTGCAGGGAAAGGTTCATGAGGCACTATTCGACCTTCGAAAATGGGTGAGTCAAAATAAACAAACTGCCAACTACCAGTGCTTTTTTAAGAGTTGAACTGTAATCTGTTTTACCAAGTTGCTGTAATTTCAAGTAAATTCTAACTTTTATTTTTCTAGGAGTGTTCCTTTGATAATAAAGAGTCGAGTCCAATCAAAGGTAGGGACACGTTTTGCTATTTTAAACTTTCACCTTGTCTAGTACACGTTGATCTATTCTATCTTTCTATTTCTCTCTTTCTTTCTCACTCTCTCTCTCTCTCTCTCTCTCTCTCTCTCTCCCTCTCTCTCCCTCCCAGTCTCTCTATTTTTTACCTCCCCTCGAACATGTTTAGCTCTCTTTGCTGTACAATCCTTCTTTTAGGGCTAAATTCATGCACAAGCTGCGATAAAACCTCGTAAATTCGTTTTGTCGAGGGACTAAACACACAGAGCACCGTTTACAAAATCACTTTTTAGCGAACATCGTGATGATGGGGGTGTAGTACTGTGTGGTGTGGTCTCTAGCCTGGTTAGAACATCTGGGTATACCACGTGTCCTCAACTTGCGACTAAGGCTCATGGTCCCCCATATAATGTTGGAGAGAGATAGAGGGAGGCAGAGAGAGACCGTGAGAGTGAGGTAAATTGTTCGGATAAGGTGAGAAATGATAGAGGGAAGAACGAGTACGCTAGTAACAGAGATGAAGAGAAAGGAAGCGAGATAGAGTGTGATAGATGGTAAGAAAGAAATAGTATATAATATCGAGAAAGAGTAATATAGAGAACCAGAAAAGTAGAGAGGGAGAGAGTGAGTGAGAGAGAGAGGGGAGAGAGTGAGAGAGAGAGAGAAAGCGATAGGAGCTGTACCCCGAAGCCAGGTGCAACTCTTTGTTTTTCAGCACACAGTTGTTACTGTGTCACGTGTACTTCATAAGGACACACAGTGACCAGCACCGGCAGAAACAGAGATATATAGGGAAGATGGATAGAGAGAGAGGGTGAGAGATAGAGAGATAGAGAGAATAGAAAGGACAATGTGTGGTACGTGCCCGCTCCAAGGTACCGATCAGCGTGCCCAGTGAGGTATCACAGCTGTGTGTTAGTAGAATGGAAGAATAGAATCACGTGTTCAACAGAGATGACAGTTCCAAGAAGAGGAAGAAGAAAAGAGTTTGGGAAAGATTGACTTGTTCAGATTGTCTCGAGTAAATCATGGACAGTGACAGGACAGTGAGAGAGATGGAGGAGGAGACTAGATGGAGGAGGAGAGGATATATCCAGGTTGGGGAGGGCACCGGCTGTGGACCATCCCAGGGCTTCTTCTGATTCGAGGGGACGATGTTTACAGATCTGCACTCTCTCTTGAGCATCACAAGTCCCATGAGCTTTGATTAATAGGGGGATGATTGTGTACTAGAGCTGTTTTATCAGGAGAAGGAGAGAGAGATGGGAGAGAAAGATAGGGAGAGACTAGCGGATCTAATTTAACCTCTTCTGCACTGCCCGGACTTCACAGGATCACAAGAGTCCTTCACCGCAGAGAGGCTATATCTTTCTCTCCCTTCTTCTCTCTCCTCCTTTGTCCTTGATAGTGATTGAAAGCAGTGGCTATCAGATAGAGAGAGAGAGGGAGAGGGAGAAAGGGAGAGATAAATAGATGAAGATAGGAAGATTGAAGATGCATTGTAAAAGAAGTTTATCAGTGATTCAATCACTTTGATTCTCTAGTAGACTCTTTATATAATTAAAACTACCCGCCCTAACAAATTCATTACGCTAACTAGTACAGTTTTTATATCATCTTGTTCGTTAAGACAATCACAAAGTAAAAGAGAGACAATGGAACCCATTGTTTGATAGTAAAAAGGGTTCATGATTGTTCGATATAATCTTGGGATACATTGAGTGAAGACATGATAATAACAGTTATGAGGTAAGGGGGTATTCTCTCTGTCAGCTCCCTCTCTATATCTCCCTGGTAGACTGTAGTGAGTGTGTATGCGGGATATAAAATATTAGAGTGATTCATAATGATTGACACTTAGGTATTTCACCAAGAAAAACGTGTCAGATAGAGCTGCGGCTAGTTTTATCCGATCAGGGAGACGAAATACAGTCGATTAGTGGATTAGTTATTTCATTTTATGGTCAATAGCATTTTTGGTGCCATTTTTGGTAATATTTGGTCTGATGAGCGTCTCATTTTCCGTTTTTTGGCTCCTAGGGTCAGCAAATCGTTTAAAATTGTCTAAAAACTTTACTAAACGTTAGTACTAATGCCACCAATGCCAAAAAACATGTTTTTTGTTGCTAGTTAGAAGCTAAATTTTTCGTAGGGTACCAAAACACTCGTAAAAATGAGAAATTCTTGATCTGAAAAACACCCATTTTGGAGATCACTTTTAAAAAACCATGGCTTTTAAAGATAACGAATGGTAACGTCAATATTATTATTAGTACATCTTAGCAATGGTTCAATCTAAGTTTTCTAGTGATTTAAATGATAATTTATGAATATTTGATCTGGCAAGCGCTGCCGGAAGTCAAAAAACGAAAAAATAACGCCATTTCTTAAAACCCTTGCCAGAGCTGAGTTTTAAATTTTTATTGTTCGAAATTAGGCTTGTTTTAAAGCTAGGACTATGGTCTAGAACATTGATGCGGTTCCATATCAATAACCACAAAGATTTTAACGCCAGAACTTAAAATGCGGCACCCCATTTTCTGACGTGAGATCGCACCTTCTACAACACTTTCTATTTCTGGTGTCAAGGAGGCAATATATCTTCAACTGGAATATAAAAACCGTTTTCCAATCGCAAAATGTCCATACTAAACGATAGAGGATGTTTTATTTGGTCCTGAATCGAAATCTGGGAGAAAATAGCCAAGTGTCAATCATTATGAATCACTCTAATATAAGCAAACTATCCCTCTCTCCACCGCTCCAAGATCCTTGGCCGCTCGACACACGTACACAGCTGCAATACACGTTGCCGTGTTTGGGGGAGCACTGGGCAGCACGTGCAATTCCATGGTGTCTTGGGGAGTGACACGTGCGTGGTGTGTCACGTGATCAGGTCACGTGACCCGCTCGTCATAACAGTAACCATGACAACCCAGGGAGCTGGGTAAAGGGAGACACTATTACACGTGAGATATGCTACCAGTAATAGGATTACTGGACAAATGCTCCTGTGAGAGAGAGTGTGGGTGTGTAGACGAGAGAGGGGAGCTGCGGTGAGAGAGAGGCACCCCGGGAATGAATATATCGGAGCACTAAATTCCGATCAGAAGAGGGATCGCCAAAAACTAAATGTAGATCAGTTACATGGCATAGGGCGGGCGGTTTGAATTGACCTCTGTATCATGATACATCAAGGTAGCAACAAATATTAACTGAATTCCGTCACAGCCCTGCATCATCCCCATGTGTCACAGTCCTGCATCATCGTGTCACTGGCGTCCACTTCCACCTAAGGGGCTACCGGAACCCAAGGCTACAACTGTAGCAGCGGAGGGTACCTTGTGGATTATAGAGGGCCTTGAGCTATCGATACCACCGACATATTAGGACACGGGGAAAACACAGGAGTTCTGAGCGAGACTGAGAGAGAGAGACTGTGTGAGACAGAGAGAGATATAGATAGTGAGAAGGATAGAGAGAGAAAGAGATAGTGAGAGACTTGGAGAGAGAGGAGTAATGCAAGATGCGTGACTGGCTGACGGTGCAATTAGTTATTTGGTACTTGTGTGCAACTAACCTATGACACATGCCGAGTATTGAGGGCTCACTTTGTATCCATATCCTATCGCAACCTATTGGAATTTGTATTGCTTAGCCCTGTCTCTGTCCCCGGTTAGAACAACTTACTAACTTAGATAGAGTTTATACTGTGTTTCACTATCAACTACTTGTCAGTGAACTAATTCAAATCTGCTTGCCTAGTTCGACCCTATGGAAATTTCCAATCCGTGCTATAATAAACACATTTTTACTATTTCCACATTAAAACTGGCCCTAAAATGCACCCAAAAATTGCCCCAATATTTCTAACTGATCTATCATATCGAAGCGAAATCTCGTTACCAATCTGATAATGGTCGGATTCTCGAGTTGCTGAACTTGATTGCTAATTGGTAATAAGGACCATGTGGTAATAGCACGGATTGGAAGTAGATGCAAATGAGAATTTTGTTTTATAGGGTTTGGAAAACAAAAAGCCTGCCTCGACTACTGATTTTCTGCACTGTCTGACACTTTTAAGTAGGCTAGGTACCATGGACTCAGCTCAGTTATATGCTGCTTGACACATATCTACAGCTCAGGCACGTACCTTATCTCTACTCTCTGTCATTCTCTCTCTCTCTCTCTCTCTCTCTCTCTCTCTCTCTCTCTCTCTCTCTCTCTCTCGCTCTCTCTCAACTCACGTGCCCTTCAATGAGGCCATTTTCACGGTGGGGCAAACTTCAACCTCCACTGATTCAGTTTTCAAGAGGTTTAATATGAATATCGGGTGAATATCTAAATTTATACGAATGTCATATTTGTCATAAATTGGTAAATGTTTAATAATGCCATTTATCGAACCATTTATCGAACCAGGCCCCTTTGATAACGGTATTTGATTCTTTAAATTTCTAATTTCTACAATGATATGATCATTAAATGATGCAAGACATATTAGCAGAAATAAAGATTGAGAGAGGGGGAGAGAGTAAAAAAGGGAACCGAGAACTACAGTCTCATGATGACGGTTGACACTTCTCCCCTTCATCGTCCCCCTTACCCTCCCTTCTCACTCGAGTGACGCGCAGTGGTGCGCGCTCATTAAAAGTATACTTTTTCAGCAGCAACCATAACACTAATCCAGCGTGTTTTTCAGATGCCATGCCGGTGCCGCCGGTTTCAGAGCGAGATAGCATTATCAAACGGGCTGAAAAACGGATATTTCAACCAGACAATATGATGGAAGGGGATGATATACAGATAAAGAAATCGCCACGTATGGCTGATGTTGGGGAGTACAGCAGTGCTCCACCTCCCATTAGATCTCCACCTGCTCTGAATCTAGAGGGAATCCTGGGTCAGCTCTGTGGAGGTGGTTCCCACGGATCAGGGACACCCCTCATATCTAGTAGTGGTGGTGGTGTGGGTCCTCAGCAGTTAATACTCAATTCTCTCACTTCCCCTCAAAGATCAAGGTAGTACGGGGGAAAAGTCTCCACAAATTGCACAGTATCTCAGCAACACGTGTAATAATAAAGCTCCCCCTCCAGGTCCAACCTGTCATCCCTTGTTCCGCTAAGATTCACCCTACCCAGCCTGGCATCTCAGCCGGAGCAGTCACTAAATGGTCTCGCTAGTTCCCTTCTCTCCCAGCAACCACTCTTCACCCAGCCGGTAAGACAATCCCCTGGCAGCCGCATGGGGTGGTGGGAAGATGTGTCTCACGTAGCATCCTCGTTGAGCTCTTGCAATCTGTACACGTGCCTCTAACGAGTTTTACCCACAACAATCCCACGAACTAAAATAATATCTGGGAAAAGGGTAGCACGGTAGTGAGCTTTTGTTTCAGGTGTGCCTACTTTTGAGTATCCTGGCTCCCATGCTATACTGGCTCCTACTGTACTGTCAGGCCAATGCTCTGACCACATTTCTCGGGATCATGCCATTCCAATGCTCTGACAGAACTTTTAACCACTTCTATCACACATATACACACACACACACATTACCCCACTCTCTCTCTCTTCTTCAGGAGTTGATACTACCAGGAACAGCGCTCTCCTCCAGTCCCCCAACAACCACAACATCCACCCCCAATAAGGACACAACCCCGTCCTCCTCCTCAGCCTCCCCCTCCACACCCATCAAGTCTGAGCTGGAGAAGATCCACAATTGCCCCTATTGCGAGGCGAGGTTCACTCAAAAGAGCAACCTGAAGACACATGTGTTTGGGGTACATCAGTTCAAACTTAGCACGTGCAGAATGTGTAAAATTATCACGAGTAAGGAGATGTTAAAGGAACACATGAAGACCCATCCCAATCGAGGGTTCAAGTGTCAGCAGTGCGATACTTCTTTCGATACTCAGATCAGGTCAGTGATACTACTTGTTTTGCCCAATGGCCCCGGCCATTATCCTACTACATTTTCCAATTTCCAAACCTCTCTTGTTTCCTAAATCCTGGTTTTGGAGTGCTATACCGTAACCAAGTCCATTCCCTTCAGGTTACTACGTCACATGAAGATCCATAGTACAGAACGGCCCTTTAAATGCACATTTTGTCCCAAGAGCTTTGTCTACAAGTGGAACCTTACCGAGCACATCAGAATTCACACTGGAGAGGTGAGATACTGAGATATGTTTCTACAATTGTAACATATGGTTCACTTTTTAGTTGATTAGACCCCCCCAACTCCAAAATGTGTCCCTCATAGTCATTCGTTCTAATGAATCAGCCCCCAAATCAGCTAATGTTTACATCTCCCCTCCTCCCCCTAGAAACCCTTCGTGTGCCGATTATGCGGCAAAGGATTCTGCCAATCAAGTACTTTAAAGCGGCATTCGCTCGCCATGCACACCACCGAGAAACCGTACAAGTGTAGTCAGGTAATTGCAGTGCCGGTAGTGGGCCAGTGGGGGATCGGTGAATGAAGTGGGGGACGGGGATTGTAGTCAGGTAATTGGAGTAGTGGGGGATTGTAGTAGTCAGGTAATTGCAGTAGGTAGTGGGGGATTGCACTTGCAGTAGTCAGCTGTAATTGCAGTAGTGGGTGGGGGATTGCAGTAGTCACTATAGTCAGGTAATTGCAGTAGTGGGGGATTGCAGTAGCCAGGTAATTGCAGTAGGTAGTGGGGGACGGGGATTGTAGTCAGGTAATTGTAGTAGGTAGTGGGGTAGTGGGGGATCGCATTAGTCAGGTAATTGCAGTAGTAGGGGATTGTAGTAGTCAGGTAATTGCAGTGGGTGGGGGACTGGGGATTGTAGTGGGTAATTGTGGTAGGTAGTGGGGGATTGCAGTCAGGTTATTGCAGTAGTGGGGCAAGGGATTGATTAAGATGTAGGGGAGACTTGACCCATATGAACCACTATCTTGTTTAGGTCTGTCCTGTTCAACGATTTAGTCTAATACCTAAAATTTTTTGGTAGATGGTCATTAAATCATTCATTTTATTTCCCCAATGTGTCATTTAAAGCTTAAAATAAGCCCTTAGTAGAGATATGCTGGTATTCCATTTGGGAAAAAAATGTACAGCGTTTTAAAAATTAGGTTATACGGGATAGCATTTATTTGGCTAAAGGGAATACCAGCATATCGCGACTAAGGGCTTATTTTAAGCTTTAAATGACACATTGGGGAAATAAAATGAATGAGTTAATGACCATCTACCAAAAAAGGGGAGGTATTAGACTAAATCGTTGAACAGGACAGACCGAAACAAGATAGTGGTTCATAGGTGTCAAGTCTCCCCTACTATGTCACGAAGGGCAGTGTAAATTATGTAGTAATGTGACAAAATTTCACTGTCTACTGACACATGTGAAACTGCAAACAAATTTATATTTCTAGAGACAAACTTCACATCCCCTCTCTCCATCAAATTGTTATTATGTTCCTGTGTTTGTTCTGGTATCAGAAACATTGTTACCAGTCGCTTCCGTTTCCTTCACATTATATCCCCTTTTTATGAATCTCTCCCTTCACAGGTCATCATACCCACACACCGACGAGACAGGTGCAAAGGAAATAACAACTTATATCCAGAATGATGCCAGGACAGTCGACTACATTTGGTACACAAACCACGATAACACACCTCAAAACTGTGCTCACGGCCACAGCTGCAACACGAACTGCAGGTGAGATGATTTGAAGACGACACACGACGCGCTTGTTATTAAAGTACATCGTGTCATCACGAGTTGTTCTGGCGCGCTCGATCTGAATCTGAGCCGCGCGCGCATGTGTCGCTTGTCAGCACAAACGAGAAGCGTGGGAAAATGTTCAACATCTTTTTCTTTCCATCCGCCCCAACAACTATCAACACATTATCAGAGTGTCTAATCCCGTCTAACTAATTTCAGAGAGTCAGTATTACTGTGCGATGCAACTAGACGTCTCCTGACGAAACCAGAGCTGGGTGCAATGGGAAGATTACCAAATGAGAAGTACGGGTCAGATCACCAGGCAATACAAAGCTGGTTCACCATGTACAACGAACCAGAGATATAATTGGGGCT